>JAUZSX010311291.1:0-12249 GCA_034780655.1 Idiosepius hallami | reverse complement strand
ATTGATAGATGTATATTTTAAGTGTGATAATGATTTTCTAATTAATCCTAACAATGAATTATTTTGGTAATTTTTTTTTGCATTACAATGTGTGAATCCAAAAAGCCTTGTGGCCCCAAGCAAGCTTGCAGTCCCCCACAATTGTGGTGTCTGCGGGGGCCCTAAGCACGGCCCTGGATATGCCATAAAACTAAACAAACAAATCTTTCAAAATTAAAATGTTTGTTTTACTAGAATCAAGTGAACATGAATCAATACAAAACCAAGGATTTTAAATGATTTTCCGGTTTAAACTGTTGAAATTTAGATTTCATTTATATCTAAAAAGTTTGGAAGATTTTCATAAACATTTTTAGTATAATGGGTAAGCAATCCCATTTTGTTTTTTGATTACTAATACCTGAAGTATATAAATAACTATTTACAATTTTAAGTTTTGATCAAAAGCTTACAACGGAATCTGTAAAAATTAATCAATTACTTCTTTTCTTACCCATTTTGAGGAATTTGAGGAATAAGCCAGTCTTCCTTAAAATTTTGTATAGCTATTTTTAGCACTTTATCTTAATCAATCTAGATTATTCAATCTGTCATCTACACTTACAAAACAAATGGCAAACAAATGCCAATATTCCCCTGAACATCATACTATTTTTCACAACCACAGATTTTGCACATTTTTGGGAATTTGGTAAGAATACTATTTTTTTTAATAAAAGCATCATGAAGAAAAAAATCTGAATTGTATTTGGACCAAGCAAGTCAAAATTTTAGCATGCAACTTGTTGATTAAGTTTGTAAAATCTAATTAATGCAACCAAATTTTGCTTTGGAAAAGTTAAAGAAAAAAATTTTGTTATGATTTTATACAATTTATTTTTCAAAAATAAATATGGCCACCACTTTTTATAAGCCATTAAAAGGTTGTTGTTTTTCATTGATAACACAGAATATTTGGTAGAAAAATTAAATTCATCTGATATTCTGTCTTTTTTTATAGAATTTAATATAGTGGAACACATTTCAATAGTAATTTACTTACAAGTCTACATTGCCTAAATTGGTAAATCGATAATTGATTTGTGAGAAGTCAACAAATATTTGGACAATCTTACAATACAAATTATTGTAAATTTCAGAAAATCTAAGGAAGTAATTAAGAGAATTCAAAAGACAAAACATAAAGAAACTCAAATAAAAAATGTTGATCTGAGCAACAAAGATAATGAAAGATATTTGTTTACTTCTTTTATTCATTATTTCAAATTCACTTTTTATTCTGTCAAAATTAACCCTGGTTTAAAAACCAGGGTTAATTTTGACATTCAAGAAATTTTATTATGACATTTTTTTTAATTTTCAATGTTTAAACATTGAAGATAAAAATATAGAAAAAAAAAAAAGTTTCCTTTTTAAAAATGAAAAATTAATTATGTTCGCAGTGTTTTTCAAAGTAATCTTTGCTGAAAAGTGTTTGAACAGAAATAGTCGACACTAGAGAGAAAGTCTACAATGGAGAGAGAGATCCTCACTGCAACTTATTTTTGCCCAAACCTCACATGAATTCTTTAATACAAAAAGAACAAAGATTAGTGAACAACAGGAGACTTGTTTTTGAAAGTGAAAATGAATTTTTTTATGATTTTTGTTTTGAAATTTTGTGAAATTTGCGTTTCTTTTGTTGTTTGTTTTTCTTTAAACATTTTAGAAATTCAAAAAATGTTAATGGCAAGCAAGATCATTTTCTTGATTTGAAATTTTAATTCCTTCATAATTTTCATAAACATATCATTTGCATTCTTTAAAGTGGAAAGATCATGAATGAAACAAAAATAAATTAACATCTGTTGAAAACAGTTTCTATTATTACATGAAAGTGAATTTATGTAATAAAAAACAGCAGAACATGGAAAAAAGGAAGGTAGAGTGAGCAGAATAAAGAATAAGAGAAAAATTGTGAGCAAAATTAAAATCCTATTTATCATTTCTTTACAAAACACAAAGGATTCTTTTATTTATAAATATTGTATCAATTACAACCTTGATGCAGACTTGTTATTTGGTTGAAGTGAATTGACAGCCTTTCAAAACTACAAACTGTTAAACTTGTTTCAATAGACATTTTTTGTTCTATAAATAAAACATTTTCATTGGTTGAAATTTCTAGGCTATATTTTTAATTAAATATAAGCAAAACTTTTTGGGGGTGGAAAACTGAATAATCAAAATTAAATGCTTCAAAATAGATTCATATTAAGATGAAAAAAAAACATAAATAAAATATAGAGTGAAATAAAATTAAAGAAAACAAAGTTAAAAATACAGTTTTGAATACAAAATTATTGAACAAAACAGAGTAAATTAGCCAATATATATAGACATATGAAAATGTGTTTGTGTGTGTGTGTGTGTGTGCGTAAGTGTGTGTGTGTGTGTGTGTGTGCGTAAGTGTGTGTGTGTGCTTAGGCCGTAAAGATATAGCAATTTTCTAACACATGAGTTGATGTGATTAATAACATGTATTTTAAAAAAACACCACTTATTCTGTGTCTGCCTATTCAAACTAGAAATATTCAATTACCAATTTAGAAATACATCTTAAATACTTACTGTGAATATTGTGAGACTTCTTTAATGTATCGAATATATGAAACTGAATCTAAATCATTGAGAAAGTAGAATGGCTCAAATTTCATGAAATCTTGTGAATGTTTACTTCTACATTGATACACAAAAATGTTCAATACCTCAGATAAATGTGAAAAAATTCTAAATTCTAAGAAACAAATTCTCTGAATGATATTGAAACTGAATTTATTAACATTTTTTATTATAAACATCAAAAAATATAAAAATCACTAACGCAAAAGTTTTCAACGCATGCACATTTAGTTGCAAATCTTTTGCTTTTTTCTACCGCATAAAGTCTATTTAAGTAAATAAATAAGTTAAATTCAAAATTGCAGATTGTCGAATTTGCTTTAAAATTCCAGAAATGTTAAATTGTTCACATGCACAGAAATGCAGATGAATTTCTACAGTGGTCAAGGTTTTTTTTATAGACAAAAATTGTTAAATACTTTTGAACTAATATTAAATAGAGAATATTTAATCTTTGTAATGAAAAATCAAGGCTATTTTAAAACTTAAAAAAAATAAATCTTAAAATGGAACTGAATAGCAAGACATACAACTTTGCAGAATTGTTTCAGTTATCATTTTCATCAAAACTAATTCATTTTTTATTACAAAATATGAATCAAATCCAATTCAATTGAATTACTTAAGAAACTTTTTAAAATCTATTTTTTTATGCATTTTTCTAATGATATCCAACATTTATAGATTTTTATAATAGTTTTTGTACAAACTAATTTATTAGAAAAATTGTAAAAATTCAAAATTGCAAATTTAGTTTATGACGGTTACTGATATTGTGTAAAACATCTTATTTAAATCTCCAGTCGTTCTATATTAAGTTGCATTCAAACATTTTCTGCACAAAATATTTTAAAGATTCTTATTTTTTAGTATCAACTGATTATATGAGATAAATGATCAAAGACAAAAAAACATTTAAACTGCAGGCTGAATAACAAAATTCAAAAAGAGAAAATCTCTATTAATAAACTATTCTTTTTTTCCTTTTTCACACTTCACCATTGAAGTGTTCTAATTCCATCTTCTCTTGAATAAAGAAATAATGGGTTAAAATCAAAAATATCAAAATAACAAAAAAACAACATTAAGCAAATTTCCTTTAAAGAATATTGTAGCATTTTGCTTTGTCATGCATCATTTCTTAAAACATCCCTTTCATTTCTAAAGAAAGTCTATTTCTAAAGAAAGACGATCAAACACAATTAAAGCCTAGTTATTTTTAATTTGTTCATAGATTTCAGTTTATTTCAATACAATACTAGCAAATTTATACAACATTGCCTGAGAGTAAAAAAAATGAGCAAGACTATTTGTTCAAATCCAAATCAAAGCATGTGATTCACTTTCAGTTAATCCAAAGCAGATAACGGTTATAAATTATCGAGAGGGAAAATTATTTTCTGTAAAAACAGCACAGATTTTAAAACAGGGAAAAGTTTGTGCATTCTGGCAGACAATGTGTTTGTAAAGGAAAAACTTTGAAACATTCTCACTACAATCTTAGAGCTGAAATTGGCTGGGTAAACTGCCATAGAGCACATAAATACAAACTTGTATCAAGTTGCCACTTCATAACAAGAACCCATTTGTGCTATTTAAGCAAATTTTATTTAATTAATTGCTTTTGAATTGGTTTTATAGAAAATCTATGTGTTTTTTTTTAAACATTTGAACATTTTTAAAGCATTGTAATGGTATACTGATTTTAAAATCCCAAAGAGGTGGAGAAGGATTCAGTATGAACACATACTGAAATATTCGCTCTTTTAAAATATTATTTCTAATATTAAATTCAGATTCAAAGCTTTTTTAGCTCTAGACTGTTATATCAAATTCCATATTCAGGGCCAACTTTTGGTAAAAATTCATGTCATGATAATTAGCTTTTTATGAAGTTAATGAAGGAAAAATTGATATTGATAATTTTTAGATAATAATCATAACAATAATAATTATAATAATGAAAAACATTACATAAGATACCAAAAGATAAAAATAAATATATTATAATGAAATTTACAAAATGATGGATTCAGTCTAAGTCCTTTATTTGAAGTATCAAAGAAAAAAGACAAAAATTTTGGTCGAACATAATTAAGAATATGTTTTTATTTGATGATACATTAAGTGTAATGATAAAACATTATGAAATAAAATATTATAAATATACCAATGTTGCTGCAAAAGTTATAAACCATGCTATTAACAAAATGGTTGCTACAAAGAAGGTAAAATGAGATCTTGAGAAAAATCCAGATAAAAAGAATATCAGGCTTTACATGTTGAGTGTCATAAATCTTGTCAGCATTGAATCAACATGAGACTTTTAGGACATGCTTTGCTTCAATAATGGAAAATGTTTTTCAATAATTGGGTAAAAATAGGTGGGCAAAAAACTATTTGTGTGAAGAAGTATGGAAAATGTGGTAGAAAAAGAAAAAAGAGAAAAAAATGTCCAAAATGGCATATCAGTGGGTCATCAAGGTGAAAAAAAAACTCAATAAAGTAAAGAAAAAAACTAATAAAAAAAGAAAAGGAAAAAGAATGAATAATGGTGAAAGCAAACTAAGAAAGAGAAAAAAACAAAAAAGACACAAGAAAAAAAAGAAAACAAAAAAATGAAGAGTTACATTAAGAGAAATGATAAAACTGATAATAGAATCCATAAAAGATAGAAATAAAAAGATGGCTCTTCTATTTGATAACATATCTAAAATATAGTGGTCACCAGATATAAAGGTCATGAAGCATAATCTTTTTTAAACTATCTTTTTTTTTTTACTACTATTCTACTCAAAATGGTTGGTACACACAAAATAACTAAGAAAAGCACAAGTCAATAGCAAGGAAAATATTAACAAGATGTCTGTTAAGAACTATGAGTCAATAAGAAAAGCTTTTACAGACTTTATAAAAAATAGCTACAACCAAATTTTAGAAATATTTTCATTGTATGAAATATGGCAATATTTTTAAACTAATTTTAAGAAGTATGCAAAAATGTAATTTTCAACAATAAAAAAAGATTTATTAAGTAAGCCATAAATACATTCAAATCAAATGAAAGAGTGTTTTTGTCAACCATGTAACATTAGGTTGTGTTTTAAATATATAAGATAGTAGAGCAAAAGGCAGTTTTTCTACTTGGGGAATGAATCATTGTATCAAGTGGATAGTAGTTTTTACTTTTTATGTGGTTGTAATAGGCTGATTAAGTTTTAATGTTTTATTCAAGGTTTGTTAAGCAATAAACATGATAATAAAGTAACTGATTTCAGATGATTGGTTGTTTTCTTTTTCTTTTTTTAAGTAGATAAGTAATTGAGTAAGTAATTGGGTTTTGTTTTGAGGTAATGAGTTTGATTTGGGGATAGACACATATTTTTTTATTCTGGTTATGAAATAGAATGATCTACAATACAATTGTGCTTTTAATGGGGGTAATAAGCAAAATTACCAATCAACAGATGACAAACCTTCTTGGAAAAAAGGACGATGGCTGAATTTGTAATAAGTTTTGGTTTGGATGATAAATAGAATGAATTAGCTTTTATTGGCAGATTCTTTTATTTTTGTGCAGTAAATAGGATGTTTTGTAAGTGGCTGGTTTTATAAATAGAGCTGTCAAGAGTATGTCAGATAATTGAACAGGAGGGGATATGTTTTGTTGAATAGAAAATATGACAGACAAACATATAGTAGGTACTATTATTTTTTCTTCTTTTTCTTCATGATGATAATAATAATAATAGCAGCAAGAGCAATTATGAGAGTAATAAATCCAAGAAGGAATCCTTTTTTGAGCTGCTGAGATAATGTAAAATCTTGAAGGAAATATTTCATAAAACAATCTGCCAAGAAAAAAAGAGGGAAAATATTTACTTTCCCCTTTCATCATTATCATATTTATAAATGGAATATGCATAACATTCAGGACAGAGCAAATCATACAATATGGTAAAATGTTGGATGATGAAGTTTCATCATAGAATATTAAGTGATCTGAGATAATATTTTAAAAGATGTCGATTCAAGGGTAAAAAAAAATCCAGATTTGTTTTCTTGATGAAATGAGAAATTAATTAAATAAAAATACCAAAAATTCACAGACAGATTTGAAATGCATCAACATTTTCAGTTTTCATTTTATTAGAATGACAATGGCTGCAAAGGATTCTTTGAAGTTTTGAAGTTTTTTACTTTTCAAAAAAAAAAGTTTTAAAAATAAAAGAAAACCAAGTAAAGTTTAAAGTGAATTTCTATTTCAAACTGATTACCAGCTTATTTCTTCTTGTTATGCTTGATTTGATCAATGTACATTAAATATTGATTTCCACACTGGCAGATGTTGCCAACAAGTCTATAGAGCTTTATTTTAGCTTTGATTGAAATACAAAAATCTATTTTAAAAAATAGTAGATGGATCATTAATGACTCTGTATAAATCCAAATAAAATAAAGTTTGTTTTCAAAAAAGATTTGCTTTTTTTTAAGTGTTTTAAAGATAAAACAATGTTAACTAAATTTAAAATCAAATCTAATCCAATCTCCCTTTTTTCAGAAAGTTTTTTAGATTGTCCTTATAAAAACAAACTTTCTATTTTATTCTTCTATTTTTATATCCTAATAATTAAGAATAAAAAGTATCATATTTTCTTTTTAATTCATGAATAATTGTATTGAAATTTTCTCTAAAATACTTTTTGTTTTTCTTTCTGATACAATTTTGCTTCATAAATCAATTTTGATGAAAGTTGAATATTTAAAGAAATAATGGATTCTCTTCCTTTAATGATTTAGTGGACCATGCAGGCAACACAAAAAAAACCTAGCCATCAGCAACACTTGTTGGATTCAAGATAATAAACATCAAGTGAATAATTGGATTAGTTTTTTTTCAAGGAATCAGAAAAGCAGCAACTTTAGAAAACATAATCTTGGTGAATATAGAAACTGAGATTTTCAAAAATATCTCCATTAAAGAAATTAGTTTGCATCTCATGTGTTCATTGATACATAACTTTCTAGAACAACATGCTGAATATTCAAAACTCAACATTGAACTTAATCCAATAAGAAATTTCTATGTAAATACATAATTCAATTACATCTCATGTGTTGATTCAATTGGTATACATTTGGAAAAAGAAAATTTGTGATTCCAAAAATAATAATAATTTACATTAAAAATAGAAAAATAGTCTAATTATTATACTTGTTCACTCAGCATAAACTCTTTATACTTTTACATTCTAACACAGAACAGTTTTATTAAAATGAGTGTCAACAGTGTACCATCTGAAGACAATTTTATGTTTGTTTGTTTATTTGTTTTAATATTTTCTTTTTTTCAAACCTCTAAAATTAATCTCCTGTGTAATAAAACCTTAATTTTTTTAAGGCAGTCTAGCAAGAGTCATTCTATCTTATACACTACTTTAGAATAGTTATAATAGGTAATCAAGAACCATGTCAAAATCATTATAATTCTTCAGGTAAACTTAAAAAATAAATAGCCATTATCTATCAAACAAAATAAAGATAGTAAATATTTTCCAGTCATCCATAAAATTACTGTTCTGCTTGAGTACTGACACCAAAAATCCTAAAAAGAAGGCCATTATTCTAGGGCTTATCAATCTAAATGTTTATCACACTCAATAACAGCAATACCTGGTTTATATAATAAATCTATTAAACATAATTATGAATTGAAAATATATTCTTATCTATTTCATTTCCATGTGGTAGGCACTGGTTCTTCTTCATCTTGGCTATTGTTATGTAACAATATTGAAGATAGAGACTTTTATTTTTTTAAATATCTTAACATAGAATATGGGTAGTACAATATTTGAAAAATAAAAACTAAATAGAAATAACTATTTCCTTATTTAGTTCTAACTAATTCCAAATAAAACAATGAAAAGTTAGTTCAAAGCCAAATAAGACAAATCTACATCTTAAGAAAGCAGAGCATAGTTTTTTCAAAGCAGATACTCAGCCTCAGTTCATTAAGGAAGCATTTTTAGAGGTCTACTGTCAGTTATAACAAGTCATTACATAGCTAGTTTAAATAGAATTCAAACATAACTAATTCACAACACACAATAGTTCCAAAGACAGAGAAACATGATAGTTTAGACATAATATTCACCTAATTGCAAGTTTCTACAGCAATTGTAAACATTGAATTCAAAAGTAACACTGATTTTATAACAAGGCAGGTGGCAGCACAATACAGTTCAAAGTAAGTCCCAACCAAACTAGTTTTGTACTGAGGAAAGCCAGAGGTGCAGGCAATAATGCTCAGTATAATAAAATGCATGTTCAAATCCCAGTTATATTGTTACATTAAGCAAGACCTGAAGTTGATGAATATCGCTGAGAATTGTGAGGAAAAAGTCAAAGAAAGGAGTAGCTGTTGGAACTGTCTCTACAAAGGGAAAGAAGAAATAGAAAGATTGGAAAAGCCTCAGAGCTGAGACATTACCTCAGACACAATCCCAGCAACCATATATACAGTGCTTGCGACCAGAAGTTTCGCACCAAAAGAGGCCAAAACCAGGGGATAATGCACGAGGCCCACCCCCCTCCTGACAAGTTATCAAAACTGATGGACTGCAATGATGAGATGATGATATTGTTATATTCCTGTTCACAAACATGGAATAAATATAAATCTCCTTTTCTTTCTTCAGCTATGGCTCAAATTTCACCACTTAGTGAAATAATGAAAGAAAGACATTTATCAAAAACCTCATTGTAGACAAGTATTAATATAACTAAGGTTGATATACTGTGATACAAAACAACCCATCTAACATCTGCTTAACAGTGTTCCTCTAAAATATATTTTCTTTGATTATTTTGCAGGGATCATGAGCCAAATGAATGTTCATTTCAGCTAAAAAAAATATTAATTAGTGCATAAAATTAGGAATCACGAATTTTGCTGTTGAATAGAAATTCAACTTTTTCTTCTTTCAAAAGACAAAAAAAAATCAATTTTGCAGAAAATCTGCTCACGGCTAATTTCAGATTTATTTACTCAATTCCTTACTTTTATTGGGGAAAATTACCTCTTTTTTTTTTCTTTATTTAATTTTTGGATAATCTTAAAGACTTGTATTATTTCTGTGAGTGATTCATTTATGTTATTAATCAATTTGATTTATAATTTACAGAGATTACATTTAAGCATGCTTAAAACTATATATCTTTTACACACACACATATATATATTTATAAAATATATATATTTATCTAAGTGATAAGATTGCTTAAATTCATAGTTAGAATGTTCAATATCAGTGATAGAGTGTGTATATTAGTTAATTGTTGACATGGACTCAACAGCCATCGGCAACTGGCAGTTTCTCACCTACGTGGTAATCAGACCGAAAGCTTTCAGCCTGATGACCGCGTAGGCAAGAAACTGGCAGTTGCCGATGGCTGTTGACTCCATGTCTAAACTCATTTCTTAACAACGAAGAAACTGAAATCATTAAAAATTTCAATTTCCCACAAAAAATGTACTTATTTTTATCAGCTTGTTTTTTTTTTTTGAGATTGTATTTGAAAGTGAGAGGCTTTATTAATCCAAAAGGATTTGAACTGCCAGAAAATCATTGCTGATGTCTAAACAGCAACTGATAAGCTGATAATTAACTTTTGAATATCTTAAATGAACTAATCTTTCAAACTTGTGACAAGAATGCAAACTAGTCCAATATGTTTTGTACCATATTCAATTCATCATCAGCGCTCACTCGTAGTCAAGTATGACTGTCCTCTGTCTTGGTCCCTCTTGGCCTTCAGATGAGTGTATGGGTTCTCTTTCGGGAGGACGCCTATGTGTGATGTCTTTTATCTTTGGGTGATTGATGCACCTGCAGCCACCACGTGGACCCTTGGCAGAGGAAGGCCGGGTTCCAATGGCACAGAGAACCATGACGACTAAAGGCCATCCTCAGTTGGAGCCTTCATCTGCTTTCAGTGCAGTTGTTATTATGATCATTCATTTGAACACACAAGGTTCTCCACCACTATAAGGTGGCAATCAAAGGAGAACATGTTCAATTAACAATGACAAATCAAACAATTTTTATTTTCCAATTTATTTTCTCCATTTTTTCCTTCCATTTTTTAAAGTTTTTCAAAAGATAATTTTTTAACAAACATTTAAATTTTTATTAATTTCTTTTGCCTTATAATTCTGCTGCTTCTCATCATCAAACTATTGTTAATATACATTTATTTTCCAAATGAGGTACATTGTGCTGAACTTGAATGATCTTTCATTCAAGATTAGCACAATGTACCTTATAACTTGATGGGAAATTTTTATAATTTCTAATTTATATAAGTCAACTACATCAGTTTCATTCAAAGAGAAAAATAGCTAGATGTGATGAGAGACAGAAGATTCATACTTATCTATCTATCTATCTATCTATCTATATATATATATATATCTCTTTCTCTCTCTCTCTCTCTCTTTCTCTCTCTCTCTCTCTCTCTCTCTCACACACACACACACACAGAAGGTTTTGTATGGTACCAAGAAATAAAGTTGTCAGAATATAATTTCAATAAAGGGAAAACTCTGGTTTATTGTTTTTTTCCATCTCATCATCAAAGTCTGATGGATGAGATTATGTTAGAAAGAACAATGAGGACAAGACCTCTGTATCCAGCTAATGAATCATAATGTTATATTTCATGCAACCAGTAGAGTGCATTTTGATTGGAACTGAAGTTATTCTAGTTATATATATATTTTTATATTATATTTACAAGGTTGGCACAAGGCCATTTTTACATGCTCTTACCCGAGCTTTTTACATTCAGTGTTACCATTCACCTAGATGAGCTACTCTCCCAAGTTAATGAGCCCCATCTGCCCGAGGCGGTTAAAGGTAGATAGAATGGTTTAGACTGGGATTTGAACTCAAGTAGTAAGATTCCATAGTCCAAGCTTTTACCAATGCTTCACCTTGGCACCTTATCTCAGCCAATACATATCTATTTATTACCATGCATTTTCCCCTTGTCCCTCTAGCATTTGCTCTAACTTGTCACTTGAATTACACTTTTCCATGAAAGTCTGTTTTTGTATTTGAAACCATATTGAAAAAATGAACAAAAGAAAATCCTGACAGAAACTCATAAAAAAAGTAACAAGAATTATTTATCTCACTTATAAATAATAACAACATTTCATATCAAGATTAAAGTCCGTTTTTTTCTTTTTTTGGTTTGTGTTTATAAAAGCTTTCTCTTCAATCAAACGGGTTGTTCTAGAAAGGCCTTTCAACCTTAAAATGTCTTTCATGTTTGCCACTGTTTAGTTAAGTCAATAATATCTTTTTCAGCAACTGTCATTTATAAATTCATCATTTTTCACAGTTTTTTTAAAAATTTCATTTGTTTGCTGATAAATCAAGGCAGATGCAGAGAGTAAGGTGGGTTTTTATTTTATATATATATATATATATATATATATATATATATATATATATATATTTATATTGCGGGTATTTGTTGTTTAGAGAAGTTTGAACAGTTTTGCTTAAAATAAAAACC
>JAUZSX010311290.1:0-26258 GCA_034780655.1 Idiosepius hallami | reverse complement strand
AGCTCGGGAGAGCAGTTCATCTAGGTGAAGGGTAACACCGAATATATAAATCCCGGGTAAGAGCACGTAAAAATGGCATTGTGCCAAACTTGGGGGTGCTCACCAAGTAAATATTAAAATCTAACAATCTCTTTTTATCTGTCTCTGTCTGCCTGTCTGTCTGTCTCTGTCTCAGTCTCTGTCTCTCTTTCTCTCGCTCTCTCTTTCTCTCTGTCTCTCTCTCTCTCTCTGTGTATATATTTGTATATATATGTATATATAGTCTTTGATCAGAGCCTCTAGGATGTCGAGAAAGTAACAGTTTGTTTTTTTAATGGTTATTGGGGATGCAAGGCGCATTCTGTGTTGGTCCGATATGTGGCTAAGCACGGCACTAGTTTGTAATCTCTTATTTTCCTACAATTTTTAATTTTAATGAAACCAGCGTACTGAAGAAGACTGACATCCATGCCATCTCCGCCACCATCACTCAACACCAGCTCGGATGGATTGGTCATGTTGTTCAAATACTTGATCTTGGCTTTCCAAAACAGGTGCTCTATATCAGCTTGTTGAACGAAAACGAGCCCAAGGAGGCCAGAAGATGAGGTATAAAGACAACATTAAAACAAACCTCAAAAGGTTCAACATGAACCTTAAAACTTGGGAAGACATGGCAAAAAAAATGGAGAAACGTTGTCCGCGAGGGGGCTGCACTTTATAACAATGGCAATCACCATACTGCAGAAGACAAGCGCAGACTCAGAAAGGAGAGTGCATCCGATAAGCAGGCTCAAGTAAAACCCACCACCACCACTACATTCACCTGCCCACACTGCACAACAAAATCGGGTCTAAGATCAGCCTCTAGTCTCATCTAAAGGCCCAAGACGAAACACAGTCATACTCGACTACGAGTGACCATCGATGATGATGTGTGTATGATCCATCAACCATTACATCTAGTGGAGCGTTGGGCAGCATTTTTTTCTGTTTCCTAGCATACTTGAATTTACGAGAAGGGGTCGCTGGCGCTAATGCTCAGTCCCCAACCTGGAAGATCTTTTGCTCTGCCCGAGACGGGTAAAGGTAGATGCAATGGTTCTGACTGGGATTTGAACTCGCGTAATACGATTCCATAGTCCGAGATTTTCCTATGCTCCACTTCATTGCCTATGTGTGTGTATGTTTATAGCAAAAATAAGTATTTAGATAATCAACGGAACACGGATATTGTTATATCCCTGAGGTGGCCGTATTATAGGGATAAACAAGAGATAATATATAAGAAGTAAGAAGAGAAGTACGGTTGAGTTTAGAAGATAGTTTTATTAGGATATATACAGAGAGAGAGATAAAAGTGTGTTCGTGCTCAGTCCAGGAAGTCCCTCTACTTCGTCTGACCGGTGACCGCTCAAGACGGTCCCTTATCATTACGGTTCCGGTGGCTATTCACCATAACACCTCCCCCTAAGCCAATTTCTTCCTGTAGACTTTGGCTTCACCATAACAGATACAGACAGAATTTATAGGAGGAAATTCAGAATGCCTGATTAAGGTTATCCCAATGATATTAGTTTGTTTTTTTTCAAACTTCAAAAGAAGCCTACTGCTGTCAAAGTTTTGGGAAATGATACCATGTGATCAATTTCATTTTAGTTTGAGAAATAATTTAAAAAGCCTTGTTTAAAAATAAGAAAAAAGTAACTATTAACTTTTTATTGTTTAAATAATTGTCCTTGTTAGTTTTATTTTAAGAAAATATAAAAAAAAATTTGATTCGCTAATGGAAGATTTGTACTTGGAAAAAAAACAGTCACCTTCAGGGAATATCAAATATGTTTTGTGCATTATTGTTGCGTATTAGATATTTAATGATATCTCGACAGTAAATTAGATTTCTTTATGACAACTGCAATGTATTAATATTAAATCTCCCCCAAAAAGTGATAAAATAAGCAATAAACAAATATAACAAAACAATTTCTTCAGCGTTAAATAACCAAAGAAGATTGATATGCCCTTAAAATAAACCAATCCATCAAGATTTTGACACCATTTTGAAATTATCAAAAATATTGAATCATTATTATATCATTAAATTATTTATATATTAATTATAACTAAATTATTTAGATTAAAGATTTGTTTCTTAACTGTAATATTTATATTAAAATCTCAAGAGTAATAAATAAAAATAATAAACAAAAACTTTCTAATGAGCAATAAAGAAAACAACGAAATAATTTCTTCAGCATTAAATAACCCAAGTGTTGATATGCTAGTAAAGCAAACCAATGAATCAGTTTTATATCATTTTTTAAATTATGATATTTACTCGGTGAGCACCCCCAAGTTTGGCACAAGGCCATTTTTACGTGCTCTTACCCGGGCTTTATGTATTCGGTGTTACCCTTCTTATATCATTTTTTAAATTATAACTTTTTCTCTTTTTTTTTTAAGAATCCTACAAACTGAAAGTGCCAGAACCCAAAGTGCTGCTTTCAACCAACGAAGAACTCCTCTCTATAGGCAACTTAGGTCTATGGAATTTAACTGGAGAATGAGGCCCTCACAATCTTGCAACAACCCCACTACTTTACAGTCAGACAGAAGGAACCACAAACGGAGGAACAATCAACTGAGTGAAAAGAAATTACAAGATTTGATTTGTATGGAAGCAAGTAAAGTGACCTTGTTCTTAGCCTCCAACCAAAGTGCCATCAAGGAACTTTTGACTGAGACAATAAGCTTTGACTCTGCTGAATTATTTCTCAAAATCATAAGAAAAATTATGGAAAGTCTTTCGTTGAGGGAAAAATCCAGCCAAATTCTTTCGTTCGTTCTAAAATCAAATTTCTCTTCAACTTTTACTGAGGTACTTGCTAGAGTTGACACTTCTGCCCCGAATTTTGTCGCCTTCCTAGAAAATCTTATGCATATACTAGGGGTAATGCTCACGCAGAACCCTAGTGATTACCTGAAGGTACTCCAGATCATCAAAATGCTGGAAGAGACGTTGCTGTTCCTGGATAAAAATGACAACAAAATGGACCACCTAGTGGAGACGCACAAGAACCTAGAATCGATGATCCACGAGTTGTCCGTTCAAAGAAGAGCCCGAGCAAAACGGGTTTTGTCGGACGTGCCTCCTAATGACTTTCGTGATTTGGAAATAGTGCCATCCATTGAATCGATTCATTCCGACGAGCAGCTGTTCCTGCGAAAGAACAAAATTAACGGAGCTTACGATAATGTGGACCATTACTTGGACGTACAGTTCCGGCTGATCAAGGAAGACTTTTATGGGCCATTACGAGATGGTGTCAAACAATACATTCAAAACAAGAATGAAGGAATATCCGAACGAATAGACAATCTGTATATTTTTCATAATGTTAAGATTGTCTCTTCATTTTGTTCAATGGATGGAATTGCTCATAATTTATCGTTCGATGTATCCCACATGCCACCTGGTTGGGAATTTGGTAACCGCCTAATGTATGGCTCTCTGGTTTGTCTTACGGCTGATGACTTCCAAACGGCTTATTTTGCAACAGTTCAAGAAAGAAAGCCAAAGGATTTAAAAGAAGGATTTGTAAATGTATTATTCTTCTCTTACGAAAATGTGAATCTTAAACAGTCTGACTCCTTCATAATGGCTGAAACAACAGCTTACTATCTAGCTTATAACCACGTTTTAAAAGCCTTAAAGGGAATAAATAATGAAAATTTTCCTTTTCAAAACTATATAATATACAGCAAATCAGACGTGAAGGCCCCTTACTATCTTACTCAGCAGAAAAACATTAAAATTGATCTTAGTTGCCTAACAAATGACAATCCTCTTAAAAATGTTGGACAATTCAAAACATCAAATAGGTTTTGTTTTGATCTTCTAAATGATGCCTGGCCAAGTGCTACAGATTTACGATTGAACCAGTCGCAATATGTGGCTCTAAAAGAAGCCTTGACTAAAGAATTCTCTTTAATACAAGGACCACCCGGGACTGGGAAGACGTATGTTGGGCTAAAAATTGTCAAAGCTCTCTGTTTCAACTGTGATGTGTGGCAGATGGGCCGGAAAAGTCCTATGTTGATAGTGACTTATACAAATCAAGCTTTGGACAAATTTCTAGAGGGCATTGTGAGTTTTTGGAAAAAAGGTATTCTTCGTGTTGGAAGCAGAAGTCAAAGTGAATGTCTTGAACCGTTCACATTAAAAAACAAGAGGAGGGAATATAGAAACTATCTATTGTATGACAACAAAGATGAAACGAAAGATGAAATGGAATATTTAGCAGGAGTGATTATTGAAAAAAAATCTTTAATTGATCATACGACTAAAAATATCATCTCCGAGGATGTCTTAAAAGAGCATATGGGACGCTTTTATGAGTTGTTGGTTAAATTCCTTGAATCTAAAGATGAATATCAAAATACTCGATGTGCATTGGCTGTGTGGCTCGGTTATGAAGGCCTTCACTCTGGCAGAAAAACAATGGATGATTCTGATAGCGAATTTCAAGATGAAGGCGAAAATAAAGTCTATACAGAAGCAGATTTCATTCAGCATAACCGAATGTTGGATGATGAGGATTTCTTAACCAAAATGAAGCTGCTAGGCCAAGAAATCACAGGATTGGAGATTGAAAAAAACATGGAGATGCCCAATGAAGATGCGTTTGAGAAAACCAGAGAAGAAATGAAAAGATGTCAAAAACAGCTAAAAATAGAATTAGAAAGCAAAGCAATTATGGAAGATGAAGAAGTCAACAAAATTTTGACTTTTGAAGACTTTTGGTCACTGAATGAACAAAACCGATGGAGACTTTATCGGCGTTGGGTGACCTCATACCGTCAACAGCTGGAAGAAGAACTCCTTACTAAACAAAAAGTCTATAATACAATGGCTAAGGTTTATCAAGAGCTCTTGAATTACGAAGATGGAGAAATCATGAAGGACTCCCTGATTGTTGGAATGACTACAACAGCAGCAGCAAAATATCAAGCCTTGCTACTAGAAATTAAGCCAAAGATTATTATATTTGAGGAAGCTGCTGAAATTTTGGAGGCTCATATTGTCACAGCCTTGAACCCAATGTGTGAACACTTGATCTTAATCGGTGATCACAAACAGCTTCGTCCAAATCCAAATGTTTATCATTTGGCTCGCAATTACAACCTGAACATCTCGTTATTTGAACGAATGGTTATGAATAAGTGTCACGTGACATGTCTGACATATCAACATCGTATGCGACCTGAAATTTCTCAACTTGTGAAGCCGATTTATTCTGAACTCTCCGATGATGACTCTGTGATGAAATACGAAAACATCAAAGGACTTGCTAGCAACATTTATTTCATTCAACATAATGAATACGAACAGTGCTCAGCAGGGAGTACCAGTTACTCCAACCCCCACGAAGCACATTTTCTTTTAAAGTTGTGTAAATATCTTTTACAGCAAGGTTATGAACCTTCTCAAATCACAATCCTAACAATGTACGGAGCTCAACTCTATCAGTTCAAGAAATTAATGACTGATGATTTCAAAGATGTACGGGTAACAGTTGTTGATAATTTCCAAGGTGAGGAAAATGACATAATTTTACTCTCGTTGGTTAGGAGTAATCTAAGCAAAAATGTTGGATTCTTAAAAACGGAAAACCGGATGTGTGTGGCGCTATCCAGAGCAAAGATGGGCTTTTATGTGATTGGAAACTTTGAAATTCTTTCGGAACAAAGCAAACTATGGAAGAACATATTGGTAAAGTTAAAATTGCAGAATATGGTGGGAACATATCTTACGCTTTATTGTCAAAACCACCCTAAATGTCGACATCAGGTTAACAAATCAGTAGATTTTTTTCGCTTTCCAAATGGGGGTTGTGAAATTCCATGTACAGCACGGCTTAATTGTGGTCACAAGTGCCCACTTTTTTGTCATCCTGTTGATTGTCATAATGAGATCAGATGTTCAGAACAGTGTACAAAGATGGCCCCTGGTTGCCCAGAGGGACATAAATGTAAGCATGTATGTTCTGTGGCTTGCTTTCCTTGCTTAATAAGGGTGGTTAAAACAATCCCTGATTGTAATCACCAACAGGAAATGGCTTGTTCTACAAACCCAAAAGTTTTCAAATGCAAGCAAATAATTGTAAAGTCTTATCCATGCAAGCATAGTTCAAAAATCCTGTGTTACCAGCGATTTAAAGGCTGTTCAGTGCCTTGTCCAAATCGTTTGGATTGTGGACATCTCTGCAGCGATCTTTGTGGAAATTGCTCTTATCGTCGAATTCACTCCGTCTGTTCCAGTGGCTGCCAAAGATTACTAATTTGTGGCCATAAATGCCAGCAAAAGCAATGCAGCGTCTGCGTACCATGCACTGAACAATGCCAGAACCGATGTGTTCATAGCGTGTGTCAGAAGTTGTGTGGAGATTTATGTGAACCTTGTAAAATGCCGTGTGAGTGGAAATGCGAGCACTACAAGTGCAGCAGATTGTGTCATGAACCATGTGACCGACCCAAATGTGACAAGGTATGTAATAAAACACTTGAATGTGGTCACTGTTGTGTTGGATTGTGTGGTGAGAAATGCCCCCCCTTGTGCAGGGAGTGTAACAAAGCAGAACTGACTCAAATCGTTTTTGGTACGGAAAATGAAGAATATGCAAGATTTGTGAAGTTGGAAGATTGCAGTCATATTTTTGAAGTCACTGCACTTGATAAATGGATGTCACAGGAAAACGGAGCTATGATTCAGCTCAAAGTTTGCCCGTTATGCAAAATTCCCATTCGGCGAAATCTGCGCTATGGCAACATTATCAACAAGATATTAACGGATATAAACACAGTCAAGAAAAAACTGATCGGAGACAGTGAGGAAATCAAAGAGGTGTTCAATGAGATTCAAAATGATCTTTCCTTTAAATTCCGCAATTCTGTAGAATTCCAGAGATTAAGAGCATTTCCAACTCTGGTTCATTGTCGATCATTTAGTGATCGAATTAAATTAATTTCTATTCTTGAAGATTTAAGTCAAAAGATCTCTGATGCATCTTTGAATAAACATTGCTCGATTCTTACCACGTGGCTTTTGTCATTTAATGGGATTTTCTTGTCGACTCATGTTAAAGAAACCGAAAGAGAAATAGAACGTATCACAAAAATTGTCGAGTTTTCTGATGCCAAAAAAACTTTGAGACAAAAATTATTAAAAGGCGGTTTATCTACCGACACAGGATTAAGTTCGAAAAGTAATGAAGAATCCATGATTGACAAGGGACTGGAATTGCTGAATTCGAAATCATTTTCATTTTCAGAAATACAAGATGAACTTTTAGAAATCCAAAAAAAACTTTCTATGGCAAACCTTAAAATATCAGCAAAAGAAAAAAATCAAATTGTAAAGGCTATTGATCTGCCTCCTGGCCATTGGTTTAAATGCCCAAAAGGTAAATCTGAATTTTTTTTTTTTAATTTATTTTATTTTGTCATTATTTAGCAATAGTGGAAGTATGTTGTTGCTGTTGCTGTAGGTGGTGGTGGTTGTAGTAGTAGTAATAATAATAATAATAATAAAGATAATAATATAAAAAAAATCAATCATTACCTTAACCCATACTTCCTCCCTTAAATTTAGGAAGTCATTCTCATACAGATTGCTTTGGGGTTGTTTGACCCCTTAGCAGCTATTTTTAGAGATCAAAACTAAATTAAATTTGTTCAACAGGGCCGAATATGCCATATATAAAATTTCTAGTCTCTATACCAAAAATTGATCCATTCTTTCAAAAGTAGATTGAAAAAGTGTGTAAAATTTCGTTTGACCATTTCTACTAGAAGTAAATCCTTTTTTCGATTTTTGATACTTATTAAAAATTATTTTGAAATAAGCGACGAGGAAAGATTTATTACATTTTTATTTATAGGTTTTAAAAATACTTATGGTTTTATTTATTTAAAATAGTTTGTAGAAAATGTTCAAAAAGATTTTTAAGTGTAAAAAAAACACATTTTAAAAGTTTATGCATTCATGACAATTTTTTTTACAAAATTAAAAATAGAAAATTTAGAAGCTCAAAAACTTAAAGATTTTTTAAAGTTTAAAATTTCGAATACTTAGTTTTTGAAACAAAATAGCTTTTTAATTCTATTATCTTTGAATTAGGATGTATAACAAACAGTTCCAAAGTATTTAATAAATTTTTACAAATGTTGACATAAAAAAAGATACAAAATTTGTTGGGATAGCCATGAACGTGGGTATTTTGCATTGCCTTGGCTACTTACATCTACTTACTCACAAATACAACTAAGGGGAGAATACTCGTTTTCTGGTCCAAGGGAAGTAACCGCTTGTTTTGCGTACCCAACAATTTTAAGATATCTTTTAAGTCTGTTTATGTCTTATTTTATTTTTTAAAAGATGTTTCTATTTCAAGGTTGTTTAAAAATTATTATTAGATGACTTAAAATAATTTTTCAGACGCCTCTTACGAAGTAAAAACGATCAATAAACAAAGATGCCTAATTAGAATAGAATTTCCTCAACTCTTATAACAGTTCATTTATTACACAAATGTTAATTTGTCTAGTATTATTAAATAAATTGGTTTATATAAGATAAAACATCCAGCACTAAATGTTCTACAAGCAATTCAATATATCCATTTAAAAAAAAATACTAATTAGAATTACTTTCTGTTAAAACAGTCTGTTACACAATTATTCATATTTGCCTAGTATTATTCGATTTAGCTAGTGTATGGGGAAAAATTATTATTTGAAATGCTTCTGGAGTATTTTATACTCTTAAGAACATAAGATTTTTACTCTATCATAATGTTTTGTTTTTTTTTTTGGTTGGGGGAATATTTTATAAGGAAGTTATACTGTTTTTTTTTGTTTTTGTTTTTTTGAAGAAATATATAGTAATTGTAAAGTACAAGTTATTATCGTTATTTAAACTAAGCCAAAATCATTCTTTGCTTTTACTTGCCTTCAGCTGTTGAAGCTTAACTCAAGAGAGTAACTCATCTAAGTGTAAGGATAACACTGATTCCAAAAACCAGAGTAGATTAGACACGTCAACCCAATTAGTTACTCATCTAAGTGAAGGACAACACTCATTACAAAAAGTACAGGAATGTAATGACCATGTAAAACTGGTTCTGTGCTTAATTTCATTTGGTGCATGACCAAGTATATATCATATATTAATTGAAACTTTAATTTTGGTCTTTTTTTAGGCCATGTCTACGTGATTGGGGAATGTGGAGGAGCAATGGAGCATTCAAAATGCCCTGATTGTCAATCAACAATCGGAGGAGAAAATCATACCCTGGCTGCTGGAAATGATCTTGCAGGAGAAATGGATGGAGCTCGCTATGCTGCTTGGTCCGATCAAGCCAATCTTGCCAATTATCAAATTGACGATGAATAAGAAAACTAGTCACTTTAAACTCTTGTTCTACAAAATGTAAAAACCAAAGACTATTGTTTCTTTTGGAAGTTACGCTTATCTAAATTCATAATAATTTAATCAGTCTAAACCATCAATAGTGATGATTACGTAGATAAAAATAGTTTAATTTAAAAATTTCGTTATGATCTATTTTGATTTGGTCAGGATTGTTAAATCTAGTTAGTAATAAATCGATAATAGGCTTTTACAATTTGTTAGATAAATATTTTCTTTATTGTGAATTATATTTCGAAGTTAAAATGTATTTAATTTTAAAATTTTGTTTTTGTCAGTATTGTTGAAAAATTCAATTTAATAATTAAGAAATAAAACTATAAATGGCTTTATTGTAAATCTTATTTCGAATTTTGGCAAATTTTATAAAAACTTTTTTCTTTTATGTGTTGGATATTTTGTATATTTATTATTGATATATATGAACCTCATCTTATATTAAATTCACAACACTTTTTCTTCAGATGCTTAGTCAGAACCAAATTTCTATACTGATGTTTTTTGTGCTCTCAGTCATGTTTTTGTTTGTTTTTTTCAACAAAAGGTTTGAAATTTTTTTTTTCTTTTTAAATTATGTTAGTAATATGCTAAGTTCTAAAAAATAAATAGGAATCCCAGCATGCTAATGTTATCTAATGTTGAAGTATGCTAGGGTTTTCAATTAGTGAATAATAAATTTCAAAATACTGACCTAGCTTTATTGGGTCCCATACAATATCCACTACTTGGTCTACTAAAGAGTATTGGATATTATTTTAATTTTGTCTTAGGGAACAAAGACATTGTTTTTAAACAAATTAAAATAACATCAAACACACTTAAATAGAAAAAAGCAGTTTTACAAGTTAGTCAAAATATTTTAATCAAATATTCTCCACACAAAAATTATTTAGAAACTGTTGAAGTCTTTTTAAATATAATTTTTTAATATCAATGCTTTAAGAACATTACTTTTAAATTAAAAGTAAGATGTAAATTTTTACTTTAAAAATGTAAAACTAATTCCATGTTGTCTATGATTATTCTGAATAAATTTATTTTCTATATTATGTAGACTATAGTCTTCATTTTTATATAGTTGAATTTAGTTTTTGGTCTATTAATCCTTTGTCTTTCTGTTCTGTTTTTATCTTGAAATAAATTGTGCTTTTAATTGATATCATATTCTTTTTATATAGAATGTCTGAATTTATTACATTACTCTCAATTTTCATCTTTAAGTTAATCATACTTCTACTTTTATCTTCAGTGGTATCTTCAGGGTCCTTCAGCAGATTTGGCTTTCCTCAGGTATTGCATAAACTTTAGGGCCTTCAACTCTTTGCAGCAATGAAAAACTGCCCTTATGCATCATGTGAAATGAGAAAAATAATATAGATGAGAGTAAAGGCCTAAATAATTTTATTAATAATTTTTACTTTACTGCCCTCCTTTTTACAATTACTTGCTTTAAAATTCCATTGTCTGACTTCATTTATCATTTGTAGATTCTAAAAGGAACAGAATACCAAAGCATTTATTAAAACTGCGACTCTTAATTTGGGATATTAGATCAGGAAAAAAAGGTAAATTTAAAGTTTGATTTATTTCTAAAATAGTGAAATTTCAAAGTTTGTCAGTAAAAATAACATTTTCAAATTTAAAGGCTCAATTTTCTTTTAAATCTTATTTTTGGTATCAGTTCTTAGCACATCTAACCCTAGTATTTTCTACTACAGTTATGAAGGTCTTTCCAAAAGTAATGTTTTTTTTTAAATTCCATTAGAATAGATAAGAGGGGATTGTAAATCACTTTATGATGATTGACTTTATGCATTCATGACTAGAAAGTTTCATCACTCTGTTAGGTATTAAGTGTGATACTAAGAAAGCAACCTCTGTCATTGATATGTCAGAAGCAGGGATGCATCATTGAATTCCTCCATTAAATGAACTGATCAACATTTGCTTGTAGTTGTTGAACATTTACAAAGCTTAACCAGATACATTGATTTTTAGAGTGGTGTCAGATGTGAGTGATCAAGTGCACTCAGAATACAAAAATAGACATTCTTGCTTGTTTTAATGTTGCTCTTTAACTTAAAAAAACCCAAATAGATGGCATTACTTTTGGAATGACCCTTGTAGTTTGTTTTTCTGAAAAAGAAAACCTAAATCAACCTCCCCTAATGGGAACACCATAACCCATTGGTTGAACACTGAACAGGGTTCTTCTCCAACTACATCACTATATTGATAACACTACAAATAGCAATAACAATGTCAACAATGTTTTATATTCTTCAGAACTGTACAAGTAATAATCATCTGTAATGATGCAGGACCAATATTTGAATAATGAATCAGAAAATATGAAAAAAAATATTAAGATTATGAAGCAGGCAATATTTGCACATTATCCATAGTTAATGTGTCATGTAATAAACGAACATACAATATTACATAACATTGGTTCCACGAGATTACACAATTGTATTGCATAGGTCCACTACTAATCATTGTTCTAATAATTTATTCTTCTCCCGGTGGTTCTTCAAAAAGAGGTTCAAACTGCTCAAAGGATTGCTGGCCATCAGGTTTTTCCTCCTCTGGCTGTGATGAACTGAGTTTTGTTTTCTCTTCTTCCTCTGGTTCCTTATCAGTCAATTCAATCTGAAGCAGACCAATTGTAAATGCATAGCCAACCATTGTAATGACTGCAAACATGCCAGCCAAGATCATGTTCTTCATTTTGTTTGGATTCTCTTCGACCAGGTTACTCATTTGGTTCCTGGCATTTTCCTTCTTTTTCTCATTCTCTATGGAAAAAAAAAATTAAAAATAAAATAAAATCAGTTTTTGCAATAAATTTCATCGAATGGCTTAGGGTAAGTATAACTTTTTGAAATTCCATTTATACTCAGGTATGAAGAAAATAAACCAAATCAGAAGATAAAGTTTGTATCAATTTATTATATAGTTTCCTTAACTAAGATAGTTATTTTCTGGTTGACTTGCTGAACAGAAGTAACTCTTTGTTCTGTGGGAATTTACCTTTTTTAAATTTTTGTTCTTACTATTACTTTTTAAGAATTACTGCAATTACTTGAACAGTTTTTCCCCTTGGATTATTTTAAACTCCACCCCCCCCTCCACCAAAAATTATATTAAACATTTTTATCCTCAGGATTTAAATAGTTTATTAAGATAAAACAACCCCATATGGAAAAATAAAAACACATAATCAATTAATTGACTTGAGATGTTGAAAATAAGTTTTTTTTTCTTCCAAACTAAATTTTATACATTATTTAACAAAAACTATTTCAAATAATTATTCTTGGTTGTTAAATCTAGTTCGCATGCCAGAGTTGAAAATTAAACAAATGTCGTATCACACTAGAGTGTGACAAATAAGCACGTAAGCTTTTATTGCAAGAAAATGAAGAGATTGCTGATAAACAAAGTGAAGTAAAATTGAAAAGAACTAATAAAACAAAAAATAATGGGAAAGAAGATCCTAAAGAGAGGGGGGCAGAAAGAGAAGAGAGGGGGAGGAAGGAAAGAAAGTAGAGGAAATGTAGGAGACAACCAATTCTGTCAGGCGTAATATCTTTACCATAAAAGGAAATAAACTATCAGTGCATACATTTGCAACTGATCCTGCAGTGTACCCCAACACCAACCACAGAAGACAATGAAGAAGTGTAAGTATAGGCGTTCCAGTCTTAGATTGGAGTCAATAAATTCGTCTCCAGACAGTCAATATTCTTTAGAGAGAGACAGAGGCAGGGCTGCCATGGCTTTGACAAATTATATATCCACATTACAGGGCAAGCCAACCAATCAGAAAACAGATCAAGTGAGAGAAGGTAAAAAGAAAATATTTTTATGAATGAAAATATTGACATTTTATTATACTACAACTACTATAAGGAAGAAGCTTTTATGACTGAGAAATGGAGCCTGGGTCTTCTCTTGCAGACAAGGGGGTAAAGACAGTTTCTATTATTGACAAAGGAAAACACTGTTCCTCAGACAGACATTGAGGCAGACACACATTACCACATTTATATGTATATAAAATTATATCAACATACCATATACATCGTTCGGAAAGTAATCTTTGAGTATTCGTTTACAAAAGTGGATGAGGTTTGGGCAGCCAAGTAAATGATTTTGTAACTGATTGCTGGACAATGGGGCCTTCATGGTGGGAGCCAAATATCCAAACACAAAGGCATCAAAAGATGAAGGCCTTGAAAAAAGAAACAGGAGAAAGATAAATACAGAAGAATAAATAAAAATATTTTCAAAATATATTTCTAGTAATCTCAAATAATTAAAACAAAAACTATAAAAAAGACTTTATACCATTAGCATGTTAAAAGAGAAGTAGACTTACAATTCCAATGAATAATATTAAAAAGAAATAAATATTTGTATGAAAAGACTTTATTTTATAGTATTTTAGAAATGAGGCATTATAATTTGAGTATAATTTTATTGCAGACTTTTGTCTCCATCTTAGTAGTTTTGGTTTTCTCACTACAATTCAGTCAACTTCACTTGAGTTAATCACCTAAAGATGGCCTGAAGTGAAGTTGACTGAAACATAGATAGAAACAACCAAAACTACCAAGATGGGGACAAAAGTCTGCAATAAAATAAATACCCTTAATTCTATTGGAGATATATATATATATATATGAAAACTTGCAGTGCCACTAAATAATATTTATTAATCCTTTGGACCCAAAGAGGCCGATATATCGGCCAAGACAACATAAGGCAAAAAAAGACATGTCAATATTTTCCCTTAATATGTTCCACTAATATAACGGCTCTCGGTGGCGACTTGGTAATTTTGAAAAGTCGGGATCCAAAGGTCTAATATTATAATAGCTAAATATTTCTATAATAAGACTTGATTACATTAGTGTATGTAATAAAAGATAAGAAAACTTGCAATTCTAATAAATAATATTTATTAAAAATTGCAAATATATTGTAAAAAAAAAAAAGAAAGAAGTAGATACAAGAGAGAAAGAAACAGTAAGAAAGCAAGAGAGAAAAAAAACATTGAGAGACATAGAGAGGGAAAGAATAAAAAATATGAAGCAAAAAATAAAAAACTTACAAAAACACAAAAAAAAAAATCTCACCTGTCTCCAAAAAAATATGGGGCGTTTCCTAATTTTTTAGAAAGTAGATTTAGACATTGCTTTGCTTCTTTGTAAATCTGAAAAATTTCAAAAACAAAATTATATAAAAATAATCAAATCTTACCTTGACCATTAATCACCTAAATTTCTTTTAAGAATTCTTTATATATATTTTTGGTAATACTGAATTTTAACACCCATGGGTGCTATATTTAGTGATAGTTAGTTTAAACTGCATATGAACACTCATGTGTGCGAAAATACAATAATACCATATTTTTTACTTGGGTCTATAACCTCTGAAGTTAGATGAAATGAAAATTAAATTCTGATGATGCATGGAATAATAATAATTATACCCGACAATGTAAAAGAAATAAGTATTCCCTGACGAAAGTATATCCAAAATATACTGACATTATATTGTTTTTGTTTTTTCAAAAAATTTTTCTAGCATTAATATCTGATATATAAATATATATTTTAAATTAAATGACTGATAAAAATGTAATTTTCAAACCTATCAACTTTTTTAATGAAGTCATCAAGGTCTGATATTCCGACAATTTAATCTAAATGACTGATTATTTTTAATCCTACTAGCAATATTGCCTGACTTAGCTTAGAATGTAATAGTTTTGACTGGGATTTGAACGCCCATAATACGATTCCTGAGTCTAGTAGAACAAAATGTGAGATTGAACGTGGACACTCAATGTTAATAGACTAGTGTCATTAATATCTGAACCTGTGAGTTTAGTTTAATAAGTACACTACTAGTTAATTGACATTGAGTGTTTAGGTTCAATTCAAGAATATTTTTAAGTTCAAAATGAGAACGAAACAGATGCCTAGAAATTCTCAATTTGTTAAAGTTATATATTTAAAAAATCAATCCTTTAACTTACAATATAAGAACACAACGTGTAACATATAGCGAATACAATATATAATAACATACTCTCATATCAACTTCTAAGTCTGTCACATTTTCACCACTTTTAGAGTATATTCTTAGTTTGGCTTTACGGCGCATATTTCCTGGTAGGATGAAATTCAGCGGGAATGGTGAGGCTTTGGCAAAACCTGGTCGAGTGAGATCAATGTAATTCTTGCCATCAATCCACCATAAGTGAAGCTGAAAAGAAGAAGAAAAAGTTGTTCTTAAACACTAATTGCTACGCATTTGCTTACTGCTGACTCTATCCGGACAGCGATTTTTAAAAATGCCCTACTCCAATCTACATATTTTTGCCACTCATTTGCCCATTGCTGACTCCAGCCAGCCATTTTTAAAGAAAATGTTGTATTCCATACTACATATTTAACTTGTCTCATCAGAGCTAGCGTTTCTAACACAATTTGATTATACCAATACAAAGTAAAGAACATACGTGAAAATATTGTAGAAAGCAGATGTTGTTTCAAAACAGAAATTTTCATGCATTACTGACAAAATAGAAATCATTAGTTGCAAAGGAGTTGTGGTGGGGAAAAAGAGCCATCCAGTAATAATAGAGGATATCTACTTGGTTGAGCACAAATCCAAGTAAGGCACGATGCCAGTTTTACATGGCTTATTGAAACCCTCTGGACTTTTTGTAATCAGTTTTGCCCTTCATATGGATGATTTACTGTCTGTAAGTTAACAAGTTATCCAGGTTTTTAGAATCAGTGTTATCCTTACACCTAGATGAGTTACTCTCCCGAGTTAACAAGCTTCATCTACCCGAGGCAGCTGAAAGTAAATGTGATGGTTTTAACTGAGATTTGAACTCGTGTAGGAATAGAGAATGATTATGTATTTCACCATTTTTTAGTTACCACTGTGGTACAATACTAAACTTGATATTAGGATGAAGAATTCTTGAAGGAACTAAATCATCTTCATATTAACTATCTCTATGGTATAAGAACAGAGTTTTGTCACAGGAAGTGGTCTTCGTTATATGTAAATTAATAACCACCAATTGTCTACTATCAGTCAACTTGAAACAAAGATTAAATGAAAAAGAAATACATGTGAATTACTTGGTAGAGTAACAATTTTGAAGTATATAAAAAGAAATACTCTTACAATAGCAGGAAGCAGCTTTTCTTCAAGAAGAGAGCAGAAGGCTATTGTGTCTGCACATTGAATATTAGACAATTTATTATCACAACCCCATTGCTGTAAAGAGAAAGAAAAAAAATCATATTGAATTTATTGGTTTGGTTTCTGTCTTTTATTATTTAATATATCAATTATAATAATAATAAACATAAATAAAAATATAAGAAGAAAAATTATAATAAAAATAACAAAATGAAAATGATAATAAAATCATAATCACGGTTTGTGATCTACTGACTAAAAAAAATCGAAAAGTGCTAAAGTGACGGAGAAGACTCATTGTCACTCTGCCTTCAGGGAATTGCCACCAGACATTGGCAGAGTAAAAACAGACTCAATTCTGGTAATGGTGGATATGAGAAATACATGTAAGAGGCCGCTGAAGATACATAAGGAGACTTGTTGTCACTGACTCCAGCAAAAGCCACTGATTTTTTTTTTCATTTTAATTTAAAATATAATTTTAATGACATTCAATGAATTTCACATTCCAAAAAATGAAAGATAATGAATTAAGTACATTTAAATTTCTGATTTTCAATCTGTAATTTCAAAGATTCAATAAGATTTGATAATGAGGTTTTAATTTTTCTACTATCTTCATCCTTTCCCCAAACAGAAAATTTATGCTTTTTTTGTGTTTTGGTTTGCCCAAAGGCTAAAACGAAGCACAAATAACACGAGGGCTAGTGGGGGGGTGTTATAATAATAATAAACTTTTAATCAATTTAAAAAAAAAAACCCAAAAAAAAACCAATTATAAATTTCATTCTTCACTCAATAATCAGTAAAAATTTCATATTGATTCGATGATTATATGATTTTTAGCAGATTTTTAAAGAGAGACTCTTATGCTAAAAATTTTCGAAAATCAACCAAATGTGCCGGCCACTAGTATAAACAATAAATATACAAATTAGCAAACTTTATCTCATGGATTGTAAGGGTGACAATGATAACGATGAGAACAGTCCAAATACAAATTATCAAGAATCAAATCAGAGATTGTGCAAAAAAATTAAAAAACAGCTTTCACATACTCACATGTTCTCTTAAATAGTTTAAAATATCTTCTGTTGTACCTTGAATTTCATCACCATGTCTCAGTAATGGAAACTCTCCTAGGTGAAAAAAAAAAAAAAATTAAATTAGAAGAATTGGGGTTTTTAATAATTGTATGTAGCGAATTGTGAATAGACAGTGAAGGACTGGAAATCATCTACAGTGGATGGCAGGACTTTAAGGATAAACAAATTGAGCATGCTGTGCTCAAGCAAACTCTATGAAATTGGGAGGTTCTAACAGATATTGATTTTGATACTGATGGTCGAGTGGGTCTCCGCAAAGCAGGTTTGCAATATACAGAGCTACTCAGGCAGAACAGCAATCTAGTAGTGGACATGAAAAGAAGGAGGAATCTAAGGTGGGATTTGCACCAAGAGGCCTATCTTGTAGTCTACAGCAAAATGAGTCGAGGTATGTGGAATCACATGCTGACCCATTCGTTGTTGGTCATGCTGTGGAGGTTAGCCTTAAAATAACCTTGTGTGTCTGTCTGAGGAACAGTCTCTAAGAAACAACACTTTGTTAATTTTTGGTCTAGAGACTTGAAATTTGATATGGAACAAACTCAATTTGTTTTTGAGCTGGAAAAATAGCTGCTAAAAGGTCAAAATCCAAAATTGGATAGTTGGGTCCTGTAGCATCCACTGTGTGGAGTATACTTATTATGCGGCCATGGTCATGTTACATCTCATAACAGTACAAAGAATATAATAAATTATAATTCCCTCAGAGGTGAATAATTGTTTCTTACCAGAGGGAGACTTTAAGGGATTCCCTGTTCTTCTAACGTTTACTGGAACTCCAGAGAATTTACAGTAAGTCTACAAAAGAAAGAGATAAAACAATTCAGAAATACTTAAATATTGTCTTTCAGAATCCTTGACAAGAGGCTTGATCATTTGTATACTTATTAATGGATTAATTTCCCTTCGTGAAACGAAATTCAATATTTACATTCCATTTTTTTTAAACACAAAGTGCCAAACGAATACGCAATATTTACCGAAAATCTTAAATCTGGCTAAAAACTAGTCTTTATTATTTATATTTATAATAATCAAAATATATTTTATTCTATTTCATCATTTTTAAAGTCAAATTTTCTCCTTAAGAAGAATAAAAAAAACGATTATTTATTTGATTAGTAAGTATTTAATTATTAATTTAATTAGTAACTTTTAGGTAAAAGTAATGAATGTGATTCAAATTTATTAGTCAGTCCAGTCAACGTTAGCTGGCTGGCTACTGACGAGACGACGCTACGCAACCTTGCCCTTGCCTTGCTTGCTCTATAATACGAAAATAATGTAAACCTAACTAAATTCACCATAGGTAAATAATAAATAAGCAAAAAGTAAAACAATAACATGCAAAAATATTTAAAAAAAAAAAAAAAAGGAAATTTCTAGTTTAAGAAATTAAACACAAATTGACTTTACGCACCAGCACCACTTTCACTCACTTGTTGTCTTTTGTTGGACAGCTAAATTTCGGGAATTTAGTATAAATAAACGATTTAATGTTTTTTTTTTAATTTTTATTTTAAGTAAGGATAGCCCAAACCACCTCCACAATATATATTTTAAAAATATATGGATTTATTTATTATTATTATAAGTTAGGATACACACCGACCGCAACCTCAACCACAGACATAAAGTGATAAATGACACTGTGAATGAATGATGGTATTTATTTAAGTACAGATACCGATATCAATTTAAGTAGAGATGATAAAATAAGAACGATGATAATTTATTTTAAGGATAAAAGTTTGAGGATGATTTAAGTAAGTCATTTTTTTTATGGACACAAAAAACACCACAAACTGATTTTTCCCCAAGACACGGTGTCGGTTCGTAAATATGTGGCGTCGTCGTGAGTGGAGGCAATTAATATTAAATTAACCAAATTAAATTCCTTCCCTATTTTCTTGAAATTCAAATAAATAATATCTCATGACAATTTGTAGGAGTTATTTAATGAAAGCAAAAACAGGGGTGTAAATTAAATCATTAGGAATAGAAAAGTCGAGAGAGTAGTCACCGTTTAAACACTCAAACCGGTTGGTCGGGTTATTTACACAACACAAGACATTCAAAAGGACAATGACACCTTGAATTAAAACAAGCATATCATTTATGGAAGATACATATATATTTTAAAAATTTGAGTTACCAGCACTGCTAAACATTTTGGTTCGACTGTAGGTAAGCCCCAATCTCCATGCCAAATATCAAGCTCGAGCCCCATATCGCCCTCCATCTTGGCAACTAACCGGGTTGACCTTGCTTTTTGTATCACTACGCGGTAAGCCAATTAAACCACGTGACCAAATACAATCGACAACCATTAGTGTAGGGGCAAAAATATGCCTATCACATTAAATTTAATTTAAAGAAATGCGGGTATATTTCTTATTTTCTTAGAAAATCGAATTGATTTTTTAATAGTTATATCTTTATAATCTTTATATAAAAAATAATATATCATCTCTACATCTCTGTCTGTTACAGTTGTGTTGGAGAACTGAGTAAATTAAAATAAAATTAAAGTTCAAAAATTTTAAATTATATTTTTATTTAAAAAAATTATTATTCTTAAGAGACTAAAAATGTTAAAAATTCAATCAATAAAGACATTTGTTATTTTGGTATTGGATTTTTGGTAATGGCATATCAACCTTTGGGGCCATTTAATGCCAAGAGCAATATTTTTGACAAAGATTTTTGTTATAGTGGATATATATAGTTTGGACTTTGAAAAAGAAAATGCAAGTTTGAAACCCAGACGCCCAGTTATGTGTACATTCATGTTAATACCCTTTGAAAAGATATGAATTCTCATGTTCCCTACGTAGTAGTGTATAGTGCTATTCAAAACTGTGTCGATGAAAGCATGATGTTTATAAGAAATTTCTTCTTCTTTAGATTAAATGACCATAAAAGATTGATATGCCATAAAAAGACGAAACCAAACCAAAAAGTAAGACCTTTATCAAAAAAGATTGTTCTTGGCATGAAATGACCAAAAAGGTTGATATGCCATAAAAAATAAAACCAAATAAAAAAAAAAAATTATTGATAATGACAGATTTCAGCATTAGATGACCAAAAAGGTTGATATGCCATAAAAAATAAAACCAAATAAAAAAAAATTATTGATAATGTCTGATTTCAGCATTAGATGACCAAAAAGGTTGATATGCCATAAAAAGACAAAACCAAACTGAAAAGCAGTGCCGTGCTTGGCCACCTTGCGGCCCCATCGCAAAATGTGTCTTGCAGCCCCTTTTCCCCTAAAAAGGAAAGTTGCCCCGCCCAAACATACTGGAGCCTTCGATCAAAGACGATACATACATACATATACAAATATATATCTATCGAGAGAAAAAGAGATAGACAAAAAGAGAGATGGATTGATAGGTGTATAATTCAAGTGCGATAATGATTTTCTAGTTAATTCAAATAACTAATTTGGTAATTTTTTTAATTACTAGAGACCTGTGAAGCCAAGGAGTCTTGCAGCCCCCATGGAGCTTGTGGCCCTCCTACCCCCGCAATTGCGTGGTCTGTGGGGGCCCTAAGCGCAGCCCTACTGAAAAGAAAAACGCTTTTCAAAGATGACCAAAAAAATATGCGTGAGTGTGTGTCAATGTGTACATGTGTTTGTGTGTAAGCATGGTTGTTCTCTATTCACATGTCCTTCTAAGTAATATACACATGTGTGTGTGTGTCTCTAATTTTCTATCTGAATGTTCATGAATCCATACACACATGTGAGTGTTTGTGTGTTATTGTACATACGCATGTTTGTATCAATTTACAGAGGTGTCTGATTCTGAGCGTCACCCAAGACAGCCCACAGCAAGGCAAGAATAAAGACAGAAAAAAACAGGAAGTTCAGAGAGTATGAAGAGGTCAACAAGTTGGGTAGACTGACCATCACAATTGAGATTTCCTTTTTGGGTTCTCCAATGTCCACAGTCAGGCCATAAAATAAACAAAATAACAAAGGCTTCAGTGGATAGCCAAGTTGAAAACACACAAGAGATACAAAAATAGAATCAAAGAAATTAATAACATTTAAACAAAAGGCCAGCAAGGCTGTAGCATTGGTTTGCTTGTTTGTTTTGTGTTTAATGGCATATCAACCTTTTTAGGTCATTTTAGTGCCCAGAACAATTACTATTTATAAACATTATTTTATACACATATACTTTTTTTTTATTGCTCATCTAGGTGAAGGGTAACACCGAATGTAAATGGCCTTGTGCTGAACTTGGGTGGGTGCTCACCAAGTAAATATAATATACTTTTTTTTATTAACACATCATGTGTTAATAATCAGTGCTGCCCTCCACCTAGATGAGTTACTCTCCCCATCTTCCCTCCAGCTATGGATTATATAGTGTATGGTGCACTATATAATCCATAGCTGGAGGGAAGATGAGGAGAGTAACTTATCTAGGTGGAGGGCAGCACTGATTAAAAATGTCCAGGAATCAAACTAATGAGCACGTGAAAATGGCCTTGTGCCTAACTTAGGTTGGTGCTTAAATAAGCAAATATAAACAACATTTAAACAAAAGAATTTTTAAAATTTTAAATAAATGAAATAAAATTCAAAAATTTATTGTTCACTCCTACAATGTGATGATTCTAAAGAGTGTTTTTTTTTTCTGTGGTGGGGATATTTAAATTAAAACAAATCGTAGAAAAAATATTTTTATCATACAAATGAATAGTTTATACCAAAGATTAATTGTTGGCATTTATAATTTAGATACAATCTTGTGCATGTGGCATTACCTAGATGTTCAATTTTTCCAAACTATAAGCATTAAATTTAGCTGTATTTCAGCAATAATGCATCGAATGTTGTCTTCCATGTGAGCAATTGTGTCGGGTATACCAGTGTAGACATGGAATTTTACATGACCCTTAAAGAAAATAATCTAACGGGGTTAAATTGCAGATGACCACTTAATAGGTCCATTTTATGAAATCATTTGATCATCAAATGTTTTTTTTTAGTAAATTGATTGTATGGTTCTTTATGTGGCATGTGGCTCAGCCCTGCTGAAACCACATGTCATGAATTGTCAAACCAAGCTGAACTCAAAATAACCAATAGTTACCAAATCTCAAATTTTAGAACCCCGAAGAAGACGCTTGATAATTTGTAAATTTATTATGTAGATTATAGTCTTAATTTTTATATTTGTTAAATTTCCTATCTTTGAGAAGAGCTTGATAATTTATATATTTACTGTGGACAGTATGAAATTGATGAACCAATCCCAGCATGGGGAAAAGATGTATTTGACAAAGTGTGCTTCAGACATGAAAATGGAGTGCCTCATTCTTCACTGGCAAAAGTGCCTTGAAAATGTGAAAAAATAAATTTTGGAGCACAATAAAAATCACATATTTTAATGGTATCATTCCTATCTTTGAAGTTCTTTAACTATCTAAAAGTGATTTTTAAAAAATTGATAGCATTACTTTTGGAACGATCCTCGTAATGATAGGAATGAGGAGAACAGTCTGAAAAATTACAAATTATAAAGCTTCACCTCAAGAATCATGAAGGTAACAAGAATGAGGATGAGGAAAACAGTCTGAAAAATAGATGTACAAATTATCAAACCTCACTTCTAGGATCATGCAGGTAGTGATGATAAAGATGAGGACATAGTCTGAAAAATAGAGGTACAAATATTGAGCCTCATCTCAAGGATCATGAAGTTAAAATTGGTAAGGATGAGGACAACAGTCTAAAAAATAGAAGTAGAAATTATCAAGACCCATCTCATGGATTGAGTAGGTAACAATGATAAAGATAAGGAGAACAGTCTGAAAAAAAATCTACAAATTATGAAACTGTTACTTTTAAACTTGAATATCATTTTTATTTCTTTTATTTTTAGTTTTCTAATTTTTTTGTTTTGTTTCTTTTATGTTGTTTATATGTTTGTTTTATTATTTTGTTTTTGGTTGTTTTTTAGGATTTTTTTTTTCAATTTGTTTTTTAGTTTGTTTCTTTAGTTTTATAACAACAAACTGTTTTGCTTGTTTTTTGTTTTTTGTTTGTTTCTTCGGTTTTATAAGTTTGTTTTGCTTGTTCTTTGTTTTTTGTTTGTTTCTTTGGTTTTATAAGTTTGTTTTGCTTGTTTTTTATTTTTTGTTTGTTTCTTTGGTTTTATAAGTTTGTTTTGCTTGTTTTTTGTTTTTTGTTTGTTTCTTTGGTTTTATAAGTTTGTTTTGCTAGTTTTTTGTTTTGTTTTTGTTTCTTTGGTTTTATAAGTTTGTTTTGCTTGTTTTTTTTTGTTTTTTTTTTTGTTTCTTTGGTTTTATAAGTTTGTTTTGCTTGTTTTTTGGGGTTTTGTTTGTTTCTTTGGTTTTATAAGTTTGTTTTCCTTTTTTTTTTTTGTTTTTTTTTGTTTCTTTGGTTTTATAAGTTTGTTTTGCTTGTTTTTTGTTTGTTGTTTTTTGTTTGTTTCTTTGGTTTTATAAGTTTGTTTTGCTTGTTTTTTGGTTGTTTTTGTTTGTTTTTTAGGTTATTTTTATTTTGTTTTTTGTGTGTTTTAGATGTTTTGGTTTTTTATTAATTTTTTTATGTGTATTTTTAAGGTTTTTTTTGTTTGTTTTTATTTTTTTTTAGTTTGGTTTCTGCTTGTTATTTGTGTATTTTTTAATTAATTGTATTTTTTAATCAATTGTATTTTTTTTAGTTTGTTTTCTTTTTAGTTTGCTTGTTTTGAGGTTGTTTTTTAGTTTGTATTTCTTGCTTTTTGTGTATTTTTTAGGTTTTTTATTTGTTTATTTTCAAGTTGTCTTATTTTATTTGTTTTGGTGTATTTTGTGTTTATTCTTTGTTTGTTTGTTTGTTTGTTTTTTAGTTGTTTTTGCTTTTTTGTTGTTTTTATTGTCTTGTTCGTTTTTAGTTAGTGTTTGATTTCTCATATATCCGGTTCTTACATCATTAGTGTGACTTTCCGTCTTTGATGCTTCCCTTCAGCTGTTATCTGATGCTGGGCCTCTGTTCAAAACAATTGAACATGAGACATGAAACACTTATGAGAAAAAAAAGGGGAAAAAATAATACGCCCTTAGGCCATTCTGCTTTACCTATACAACCCAAAGAGTGTTGTTGTACACCCACTTTGAAATACATCTATTTTTCAAGTATCTAAAAACTAGTTCTATAGTGAAAATGAGCAAACACTCACACGCATACACAAAAAACACGCACACATTGGTACATATGTGCACTTACAATTTTGATTTCATTCAAATTCACACACACACACATACAGATAGATGGAATATAAAAGATTAATAGATAGAGGGTGATTTTGATAGATGGACAGAAACAGCTTAAATATATAGTTAGATATGAATAGACTGAGATAGATAGATAAATAGATAGATAAAAAGATAGATTGATAGATAGATAGAAAGATATGAACAAAGTTAGATAGATATAGATTGATAGATTAATAAGAATAAAGAACAATAGATAGATAGATTGATTGAGATAAAGAACTGAGATAGATAAATGAATAGATAGATAGATAGATAGATAGATAGATAGATAGATAGATATGGACTGAGATAGGTGGTTTGATAAGAGATGAATTAATATTGATAGATAGATAGATAGATAGATAGATAGATAGATGATGAAGAGATAGATAGATAGATGGAGAGATAGATAGATGGAGAGATAGATAGATAGATAGATAGATAAATAGATAGATGGAGAGATAGATAGATAGATAGATAGATAGATGGAGAGATAGATATAAAGTTTCTACTATTATATTCTGTTTTTTTTCTCCCTATTCTTTCAAAAATTCATTTCTTAGATGTCCACTTGACTTTTTCCTTTCTTCTACTGACCAGTCAGAATTGTTTTTGGTACCGCCCAAAATATTCACCACCCACACTCATTGACCAATTCATATAGAGTAAGTTAAAGCCCATTATACTTACTTTTTCAAGTTAGCGTTAGGCCCCCCAAAATTCCCCTTTTTTTTGTCTTTAGTTTTCTACAAATCCAACCGTGAAGAAAAATGTCGCACAATGGAATAAGTTTTTCTTTGATTTTTATTGCAATTGGAATTACATTAGCAAGTAAGTCATTGGTTTTGGTTTATTTTATCTATTTATCTATCTATGTAACTAACTCTCTATTTAGTTATCTATCTATGCAACTAACTCTCTATTTAGTTATCTATCTATGCAACTAACTCTCTATTTAGTTATCTATCTATGTAACTAACTCTCTATCTATTTATCTATCAATGTAACTAATTCTCTATTTATCTATCTATCTATCTATCTATCTAACTCTCTATTTACCTCTTTATATATCTATATATCTATCTATCTAACTATATATATATCTTTATATATCAATCATATACGCAAGATATATATAAATATATATATAAATATAA
>JAUZSX010311268.1:0-12250 GCA_034780655.1 Idiosepius hallami | reverse complement strand
CATAAATAAACCCTACTACACTTCCACTCGGTGTAACTTACGTTGTCTTATTTCCTAAGTATTTAGGAACATAACATAAAGAATAATTTTAAAGGTTAATATTTGTGTCCACATCATCAATTTATAACCACCAATCCCACAAATATTACAATGGTGACCCCGACGTGATTTGAACACGCAACCTTACAGTATTAAACGATATGAAAACTTGTCATTTTAATGAATAATATTAACTTAAAAATAGGGAAATATTGTATGAAAAGACTTGACTCCATTTGAGAAGGTATTAAACGATTAGAAAACTTGCAATTCCAATGATTAGTGATATCTATTAAAACATAACGAAATGTTTGTATGAAAAGTATTGATTTCATTTGAGAAGGAATTAACCCTTTCGGTTCTAGATTTGGAATTGCAAGTTTTCTTATCTTTTAATAATTCCAATGGAATCAAGTCTTTTCATACAAATATTTCACCATTTCTAAAAAACAGCATAATTCATCGAAATTATAAGTTTTCTTATTTTTTAATACCTTCTCCAATGAAATCAAGTCTTTTCATACACATACTTTGCTTTTTTCTAAAAAATGGCATAATTAATCGGAATTGCAAGATTTTAATACCTTCTCCAATGGAATCAAGTCTTTTCAAACAAATATTTCGCTATTTTGATTAAAAATCATTATTCAGTGGAATTGCAAGTTTTTCTTATCTTCTAATACCTTCACCAGTAGAATCAAGTCTTTTCATAAAAATATTTCGTTATTTTGATTAAAAATTATTATTCATTGGAATTGAAAGTTTTCTTATCATTTAATACCTTCTCCAATGGAATCAAGTCTTTTCATTCAAATATTTTGCTATTTCTAAAAAAATGACATAATTCATCGGAATTGCAAGTTTGTGATACCTTCTCCAATGGAACAAGTTTTCTCATCTTCTAATACCTTCTCCAATGGAATCAAGTCTTATCATACAAATATTTTGCCATTTCTAAAAGATATCATTGTTAATCGAAATTACAAGTTTTCTTATCATTTAATACCTTCTCCAATGGAATCAAGTCTTTTTTTACAAATATTTTGCTATTTCTAAAAGATATCATTGTTAATCGAAATTACAAGTTTTCTCATCTTCTAATACCTTCTCCAATGGAATCAAGTCTTTTCTTACAAATATTTTGCTATTTCTAAAAAATTTCATTATTCATTGGAATCGGAAATTTTCTATCTTTTCTAATAATTGAATCAAATCTTTCTTTTTATCATTTAGTGGGAGGTGAAAAATGTGAAGAAAATAAGCGAAAATGGCTAATAGAAATATTTTGTTTGCTATTTTTAAATTGTATAAATATATTCTCTTTATTTTCACAATCCATTATTTTATTTTTTTTATTCTATTTTAAATGGAATAAATAGTTTCATGACAATTCTTCGACTTTTTTTTCTCTTTCTAAAACGAGGTTAATGCTAAAAATAGAAAACACTACACACAGACTGTCCGCTGGTAGAAAAGAAAGAAAGAAAGAAAGAAAGAAGAAAAACAATGAAGAGAAAGAGAAGTGAAAGTGATAGAGAGAGTGGAAAGACAAGAGAGAGAAAGAGGAATGACAGAGAGATAGGAATATGGACAGACGGAAGAGAGAGAGAGAGAGATAAAGAGAGAGGGGAAAACCAAGGATAATGAAAGAAAGGACGAAAGAGATGATAAAGAGAAAGCGAGAAAGAGAGAGAGAGAGAGAGAGAGAGAGAGAGAGAGAGAGTGGGAAAACAGACAAAGAGGGATGATAGGGAGAGGGATATAGACAGACGGGAGATAGATAGAAAGAGAGATAGATAGATAGAGATATGGAAAGGAAGAGGAGAAGAGAGAAAAAGAAAGAGAGAAATTAAAAGAGAGGGGGAGAGAAAGAGTGAGGAAAAGAGAGACATATAATGTGAGAGAAAAAAAGACAAAGGTAGAAAGAGAGAGAAGGAAAGAGAGAGAGAGAAAAAAAGAGAGGCAGAAAGAAAGAGGGAGATAGATAGAAAGAGGGAGAGGAAGAGAGATGAAAAGAGAGATCTATCTTTCTGATGGAGAAGGAAAGAGAGAGAGATGGAAAGGAGAAAGAGAGATAAAAAGAGTGAGAGTAAAAGAGAGAGATAGAAAGAGAGAGAGGGGGAAAAGAGAGATATAGTAGGAGAGAGAGAAAGAGAGAGATAGACAGAGAGAGATAGAAAGAGAGAGATAGAAAGAGAGATTATAAAAGGGAGAGGGAAAGTGAGAGAGAGAGGGAAAGAGAGAGAACGAGGGAGAGATTGAAAGAAGGAGAAAGAGAGATAAAAAGAGTGAGAGTGAAAGAGAGAGATAGAAAGAGAGAGTGAAAGAGAGAGGGAAAGAGAGATATAGTAGGAGAGAGAGAAAGAGAGAGAGAGAAAGAGAGAAAGATTATAAAAGGGAGAGGGAAAGAGAGAGAGAGATGGAAAGAGAGAGATAGAAAGAGGGAAAGATTGAAAGAAAGAGATAGAAAGAAAGAAGTTGAAAAACAGAGAGTGTAAGAGAGAGATAGAAAGAGAGATATAGCAGGAGAGAGGGAAAGAGAGAGAGAAAGAGAGAGAAAAAGAGAGATAGAAAGAAAGAGATAGAGAGAGAGATATAGAAAGAGAGATTATAAAAGGGAGAGGGAAAGAGAGAGAGAGAGGGGGGGAATGAGATAGATAGAAAGAGAAGGATAGAAAAAGATAGATTGAAAAAGAGATGTGGAAAGAGAGATAGAGAGAGAGTGAAAGATAGAAAGAAAGGGAGAGCGAGAGAGAGAAAGAAAGACAAATATAAAGAGACAGAAAAAGAGAGACGGAGAGAAAGAGATGGAAGGAATGGATATAGAGAGAGATAGAGAGACCGACTGAGAAAAAAAAAACGGTAAAAAAGAGATCCAAAAAGAAGGAAAAGAAAAGAGAGAAAGAAAGAATAGAAGTCTTTTATAAAATTATATGCAACTGGCTAGAAGCTAGCCGTTAGCCTGTCCACCCCTCGATGTTATCATAGACTGTTCCAATACGCCTCTCCCTCTCTCTCTCTTTTTATTTTGCTTCTCCTCATCCTTCACCCCTAATTCTTAATTCCTTCTCTATTCCTCTCTTCTAACGTTCCTCTCACGCACACTCTCCTCCAGGCCCTAAGAATTATAAACAGAGTGAGTTTATAAGTTATAAACAGAGTGAGTAAATAAGCCATTGAGTAAGATATTGAGTGAGTGACTAAATAAGATAGTTAGGGAGTGAGTAAGTCAGTGAGTGAGTGAGTGAGTTAGTGATTTAGTAAGTGAGTGAGCGAGTGAGTGAGTGAGTGAGTCAGTTAGCGGGTTAGTGAGTAAGTCACTGAGTGAGTGAGGGAGTGAGTAAGTTAGTGAGTGAGTGAGTTAGTGAGTGATAAATGAGTAAAAGTATGAGAGAGTGACTACCTAAGCGAACAACGGAGTAAGTAACTAACAATGTGACGGAGTGAGTGGCGAAGAGAAAAGGGAACAGAGTAAGCAACAGAGTGGGTAAATAATCAAGAGAGTGAGTGAGTAAACAAGAGAATAAGTGAGTGAAAAATAGATTAACCAACAAAAATAGCGAGGAAGTAAAGAAGAGAGAAAGCGGGTGAATGAGTGGCAGTATGAGGGAGCAAGTAAGTGACTGAGTAAGCAACAGAGTAACGAAGAGAGTAAGTGAGTGAATGAGTGGCGGTATAAGGAGCAAGGGATTAATAAACAGAGTAAGTGGGAGAGCAAGTGGATTAGTAAGAGAGTAAGTTACTTGGCGAATGAGTAGCAGTGTGAGGAGCGCGGAAACGAGTAAGTAAGCGAGAGAGTAAGTAAGAGGGTTATATAGAGAGTGATAGAGAGTGGGTGAGCAATAAAATAACTTGTCTCTACTTAGATTCTTTGTTCTTCTTCATCTCGCTTTTCCCTTCACCTCTCTGCCGTCTCTTGTTCTATCTTCCTTTCTCTCTCTCTTCTCTCTGTCCCTCTCTCTCTGTCTCTCTCTCTGTGTTTCTTTTAGCTTCTTCTTCCCTTTTTCTTCACTCTATTTATCAGAATAAATACTATAATGACGAAAGATGGTTTTTTTTTTGTATAGTCTAAGTCAAAACACTCTCTCCTTAATTTACTGGACGCTTATCCTTACTGGTGTGACTAACTAACTAACTAACTTTAAAAAAAAAAGAAGAAGAAGAAGAAGAAAAATAATTAAAGAGCGACCAAACTAAAGACTAATTAATTATATTCAAGGTAAGTAAAAGTATAAAATTATTAACATTAATTACGTTAACAAAATTATTTGGAAGTCTTCTTCGGTCTTCTCAACTCCACCTTTTTTTTTTTGAGAAGTTTATACGAGAGAAGATAGGCTAGGCTAGTCTCTCTCTCTCTTCTTGTTGTTGTCTATATATATATATATATATATATATATATTAATAGATTATAGTTCTTTTGAAGCATCATGTAATTATTAATAAATAAGATTTTATAAAAGTCATATGGATGGGTGTTTGAAAATGAGGTGATACCCTCGAAATATTACACAATAAAAAAAAAATATTTATGCATCATTTATGCCTTTTATAAAATCTTATTTATTAATTATTACATGATGCTTCAGAAGAACTATAATCTATTAATTTTTTTCTTCTGTTTGTCAATGAAAATAATCAACTTCTAACCTGACTGATTTTGGTTTTTAACCGTAAAAAGAAAAAAAGCACAACAACCAAATTGTACTGAAGTGAGATAACAACTCAGAACTAGATTTTATTTCTAAATGTATGACGGATAATGTTTAGTTGTTGTTTATTTACACTTTAACCCTTTCGATCCTAATGGGCCGATATATCGGCCTAAGAAATCTAAGGCAAAAATAGACACACTGAAATTTCCACTCTTGTATGGTCCTTTAATAGAATTTCTCTGAGTGCCACTGTCATTGACTAGAGCTGTTAATTTTGTTAAGTCAGGGCCCAAAGGTTAAGGACGATATTGGTTTTAATTGTGTCTTCTTTTGCCTTTAATCGCCAGGGCCGATATATTGGATCTTTCGGGTTTAAAGGATTAAATATGATAATAAACGGTCAGTTGGCTGACCAACCGGACCGGGACAGGTCTCGATCGGGACGGTTGGCTACAGACAACTAAAAATAAATGGACAGTGGAAAAAACAAAACAAAACAAAAAAATACATACCTGAATTTTCAAAATTCATTTTTAAATAAGAATTTGACTTCAAAAATATCCACAGAAAACAGAACAGCAGATCCGGTGAACGAACAAGAACAACAATGAACACAAAAAGAGGAAGGTGTTGGAGCAACAGAGCACGGAGCACGGAGGAGGAGGAGGAGCTCTCTCTCGTCTTGTCACTCAATATTTTTAAATTGTTTCAACCAAGAAATTGAAAATGTTTTTCAAAATTTTGATTGGTTATTTTATTTCTAGTTGTCTAATTTCCGAATGTTTTTAATTTTCACCGGCGCGGTTTCTTAAAAAATACCTGGAGAGTTACCAAAAAAGGTCCAAGTTGTTGTTGATGGTCTGTGTTATTTTCCATTGTCGGTACAAGCCGGATAGACACGCTTGTGGTGTTGTTGGTGTACAATATCAAATTTAAATATCAGATCTACGTAAACATGTATATTTGTGAAAAAAAAAGAAAAAGAAAAGAAGGGTGTGTCGTAACGACCGACCGAGTGTGCCGTCCGTCCGTGCCCTCCCTGCTGCTGCGTGTGTGTGTGTACTTACTTATGTGTTGTTGATTGTTGTCAAAAGTTAACTTTTCCCATTTTGCAAATTCTGAACGAACAGACGACTCTTAGTTGAAAAGTTAAATTTTTGAATTCATCCCGTCTTTTTTTTTAGTAAAACCTCACACAACTCCTCCTATCTTTATTTTTTGACTGTTTTGTTTTTAACTCTTTCCTTTTTTTCTTTCATTTTTCAGGTGTGAATCATAATAAATAAGTAAATAAATACGCAGCAGTAAGTCTGTTGTGTTGACTTGGTTTGGGGTTGAATGCCTGACTGCCTGTGCTGCTGGGTGCGTCGTCGTCGTCGTCGTTGTTTCTCTAATCGATTTTAAAACCACCGTAAGTGATCGGTGTCGGCGACCACGATCGCTGTTTTCAATCAATTGTTAATTCAATAATAATCATCGATACCAAGGAGACCTTACTGTTACTTTTTGGCTGAATATCTCCCAAAGTTGTTCAAAAACAAAAAATCTATTTAATTTTCAAAGTCAAGTTCGATGTTGTTGTGTTTTCCCTCTCAAATAAATGAATAGCTTAAACGACTTTTTTGAAAGTTAAAAGCAACGAGTGGAAATTTCGTTTTTTAATTTTCAATTTTTGGTTGCATTGTTTTTTTGTTTTGTTAATGTTAGACATTTTAATGTCTACATAGGTACTTTCAGATTGTTCATCTAGCGAAAAAGATCTGTTATTTAAAAAAAATAAATTAAAGAACCGCGTAACAGCCGGTAACGGTGACCGACCGTAGACCGTGGACAGATAGCGTGGTTGGTTGGTTCCCACTAGCACACACACAACAGCAAACAGCAGCAGTGCAAGCACCCACCCTACCACATCGTACACCGAAACTGTTGATAAACAAAGCAACAATTTCAGTAACAATATGTTAGATTTTTGCTGTTATCAAGAGCAAAACTTTAAAGCATTCAAATAAACTTTATTTTGAAAACATTTTTGAACGAACAATGAATGATGATGACGAACGACAACGAAGAAGAAGAAGCGACATAAGAAACAAGAGAATCAGCACTTTCAAGAAATTATCGTCTGATTATTTGGATGTTTTTTAATTGTTTTTTTTTAAATCTTTCTGTTGTAAGGTTTGTAAATGGTTGTTTTGATGTTCCTTTTGTGCTTATTTTTATTTTAATGTCAAGATTTTGTTCTTTCTGCAGTAATTTTGTGAAAGCAGAAAATAATTTTAAACTAAACTGACTGTGCTCTGTGACTGTGTGGTGTGGTGTGCGGTTGCGGTGGTGCCACGCGGCAGGTGTGACCGTGTGTTGTGCGATATGTGCGGTCCGCCGCCGGTGATGGATGGACACGACACCCAAATTACGGGCAAGCATGATGTCACTACTGGCACTACTCGCTATGCCGTACGGACCTGGCCTCCCTTCCGATATCGCCAACAATCTATTTTTTGTTCAAATTTAACGCTTTAGCAGCTATTTTTCCGAATGAAATTTGTTCAATACGTGTAGGTAGGTCGATAATCCGAATATACCATATCAAATCTTTAGTCTCCAGAGCCAAAAATTGGTAAAGTAGTTTAATAGGTGTTTGTTACAGGTGTAGACACGCGAGGGTCGGGGTTACTTAAAATTTATTTTTAATAAATCATCCATTCACCATCACCATTTCACTGACTGCCAGTAGTGGGTTCTCTCTCTCTCTCTCTCTCTCTCTCTCGCTGCTGCAGAGAGCACTTTTACTATTGATAGCGACCGACCGATTAACTGACCCAACCCAAACCCACTGTATACCGACCGTGTCGTGTAGTGTAGTGTACTCTTGTGCTGCTGCTGGTGCTCTCTATGCGTATGTGCGACTGTGGTGTTGGTTGGTGATTGTGGTGTGTATAGTAATATATTTACTTGGTAGAGAGCACCTAACCAAGTTTGGCACAAAGCCATTTTTACGTACTCTAAATACCTGGGCTTTTTTTTTAATTCAATGTTACCGTTCACCTAGATGAGCGGCTCTCCCGAGTTAACGTGCCCCACCCCATCTGTCCGAGGCAGCTAAAGTGCCATGGTTTTGACTGGGATTTGAACTCGCGTAAATACGATTCCAGAGTCCAAGCTTTTACCAGCTCCACCGTCGCTGTACTGACCGGTGTATACTGGGTGCAGTTTCAGTTACTGTTGCTGGCTGCGCTGTGCGGTGGTGCGCCGGTGCGGGGTGTTGAGCGGTTGGTATGGTGGATTGGTCAATGTTATCTCTTGCTTGATCTCGTAGCCAAAAAAACACAAATGAGTTTTTTGGTTTTTTTTTTTAATTAACAGTTTTTTAGTTTTAAGTCACACTTAATAAAAATTAAATTAATAAAAAACTGAATATACCGACACACCCACCACAATTTATGGATAAGCAAAGGCATGTATTTGTTAACCCTTTCGACCATAAGAAGCCGATATATCGGCCTTACTCATTAAAAGCAAAAAAATACACACTGACATTTCGACCCTAATACGGTTTTTCGATCTTTTCTAGAAGACCCCCGCCCCGCCAAAAAAAAATACGCCCGCCACCCAATTAAGTCCCCTTTCACTGAACGGATGTAAAAGTGTGTTTTATTAACCCTAACCCTAATCCTAAACCCTAACCCTAAACCCTAACCCTAAACCACCTGAGACGAGAGCGACAGTAAGTTCATTTTTGGGGTGATTGATTGACTCACTCAAAGTTAGTGAGTGTTATGGGCTTTTTTTTTTGAATTCTGATTTTTACATTAGTGGCGGGCGTCTTCTAGAAAAGAACCCGTTTTTTTTTTTTATTAGACGAACGGCTCTGAGTGACTACTTGGTAATATTACTAAGTCATGGTCCAAAGATGGGGTTTGAAATACCGTTATGTGTGTGTCTTCTTTTGCCTTTAAATCGCCAGGGCCGATATATCGGTTCTTTAGGGTTAAAAGGGTTAATGTAAAAAAAGCATCATACCAACCCAGCTGGCTGAATAAGGACAATAGTCTGAAATCTTTTAAAAATGTTTGGCATGAAAATCGTGGTTCGAGCCTGAGCGGCGGCGGCGTGGAAGTTGTGCTAAAGTTCCGACAGTTGTTTTTCTTTCCTTCTTTCTCTCTTTTCTTTCTTCTTTTCTTTCCTTTCCTTCTCTTTCTTCTTCCACACAAATGACCAGAAAAACGTAACTTAACTGACTTCTTAGTTTAATTAATAGTTTTAGTGAATTTATAGTTTCGGTCGTCGTGGAGAGAAGCAACAAAGAGCACCTCAACTGATTATATACACGTTTCTTTTAGAAATAAACGAAGATCCTGAAACGGAAAAATAAATAGCGGTATTTTGGAAAAAAAAAAAAGAAAAGAAAAGCCGTAATGAGTAAAAAAAAAAAAAACTATTGTTGTTGATAATGTTGTTGTTGTTGTGTGTTTGTTTTGCAAAGCAAGTCAGTTCTTCCTTTCTTGCTCGCCGTCACCGACACCGAATATCATTAATTGTCCGACCGCGAAATAAAAGCAATTTAGATTGTTTTTTTAATTACTTTTTTGCTTTTTTTGTAATTTTTTTTTTTATTTTCCTGTTATTTTTTATTGTTTTTTGTTTTTTTTGGAGGGGGGTGAAGAATGGTCGTTTTTTTCTTTGCTTTCTTTCTTTTTCCTTCTTTGTAAAAAGAAAAAAAAAAAAAAAAAAATTCAAAAATGTTTAGTTTTTCTCACCCTATAAAAAAAAAGTCCTCAAAATCAGTTTGATTGTCACGTGACCTGATTCAACAACAACAACAAAGCATGTCGGGACGGTAGAATAGAAAACGATTAACACACACACACATCCGCACTTCGAGGGTACGGATGACTGGACTGGATACAAATTTGAGATCTACTTCACTTATTGGAGTTATTATTACTTTTTCATCAACCGTTTACACCCACTGGTGACTGGATGTGCGTTTTGTGGGCAGCAAATTATTATTTTTTTTTTGCTGTTTCCGTTATCATACTTGTTTTATGAGAAAGAGTCGCTAGCCCTCAACCCCCAACATGGAGGACATTACTTTTTACAACTACAAAAAAGCAACTAAATAAATCTCATTTAATTTTCTCTCTATTCCTCTCTCTCTCTCTCTACCTTTATATCCTTTCTTTTCTCCATTTTTTTCTATTTTACTCCATCCACCCGCCCCCCGGTCGGTCCACGTCGGTGTCCACCCCCCACCCCCAGGCCAGCCAAAGCCTTGATTCTTGAAGATATTGCCAAAAAAAAAACACTTATTTATTTTAATTCAGTAAATAATCCGTTGTTTTTAACCCTTTAAACCCTAAAAAACCGATATATCAGCCCTTGTCTTGTTGCGATTTATGGTAAAAGAAGACACACACACACACACACACACACACACATACACAAAGATATTTCAACTTCGACCTTTGGACCCTGACTTGGCAATATTACTAAGTAGTCACTCAGAGCCGTTCTATTAACTCTTACGACCCTAAAGGGCCGATATATCGGCCTAAGAAACTTAAAGCAAAAAATCTATACACCGAAATTTCCCCCCGAATATGGTTCTTTAATTAGAACAGAACAGCAGCTCTAAGTGATTAGTATTTTATTTTGTTAAATCAGGGCCCAAAGATTAAGGCCGAAATATTGGTGTCAATGTGTCTTTTTTCGCCTTAAATCGCAAAGGCCGATATATTGGATCTATAGGGTTTAAAGGGTTAAAGAACCATATTAGGTTCGAAATGTCAGTGTTTTTTTCTGCCTTTGGTAACAAGGCCGATAAATCGGCCCTTTAGGATCGAAAGGGTTAACTGAGAACAAACAGGCATAACGTCTCCGTTACGTTAACTTTACCTTTGATTATTCGAAGTAAGTACAAGTGAGTGCTCTATGGTGGTGGTTGGTGCTCGAAAAAGTTTTTCTTAGTCTTTCTTCACTTGACACTTGGAGATCCAAATACTATGATTTGTTTACTTGCTTTAAGTCATTTAATGCCGAGAACAAACATTTTTAGAGTTATATTTCTTTTTTTGCACACGTAGTTTTTTTTTAAATACACAATACAGGGATTGTTTTTCCCAAGGGTATTATTATTCCAAATGTGATCGTTAACGGAACGATTATTCAATTGGGATTCGAACTCGCTTCCACTTGACTTCGAACTGCCTCCAATACCTCCTCTCTCATCCACTGTCCCATGTGGACTTTCCCCCCATTACTATCAAGTGAAAAAAAAAACCGACTCTACAAATAGGAATTAGAACAGTCTAATTTTTTTTGTAAACAATATCGACCTAGAACTGGAAAACTAAAACAATACCCACTTTATTTAGAACTTATCAAAAGATACCTCCCCCCCATCACAGCCAAAAAAGAATATTAACCATTCCATTCTTTATTCATTTACTGTGTAAAAAACATCTTCTTCGGCATTAAATAACCAAATAGGTTGATGTGCCGTTAAAAATCCAAACAAAAACAACCAACGTCGGATTATTATTCGTTTCTTTCAACCCACACACCTGACTAAAAATATTTATGTAAATAAATATCAACAAAGAAGAAGGAGAAGGAGAAGTAGAAGAAGAGGGAGAAGAAGGAGAAGAAGAAAAGAAGACGTAGAAAAAAGGGAAGAAGAAGAAGAAGAAGAAGCAGAAGAAGAAGAAGAAGAAGATACACTCCTTAATTGCCAAGAACTAAAGAAGAAACCCCAACCCCATCCACACAAATAGATATAGAGTTATAATCAGCAGAAAAGAAGCTAAAAACACATCAGTGGTGTAGCATTAGAAACAATTTTTACCGCCCGGGGCGGTCGTTTAGATTTGCGACCCCTGGCCCACCAATATAATCCGATAACGTTCAAAATTACAAAAAGCCATAAAAATATTTATTTTCATGGAACTACAATCAAGGATCAAATTATATACAACTTAAAAAGAAACAGTAAATATAAACTTGCCGCCCAACGCACCACTGGGTGTAAAGTTCGATGATGATGATGTATATATAGACGAAGGTTCCAGCATGTTGAGGGGGGAGCAACTTGCCTTTTTAGGGTAAAGGGACCGCAAGGCACATTCTGCGTCAGGGCCGCTATGTGGCTAAACACGACACAACACTGCAGACGGGCATCTGCATAGCACAGGCACACTCACACAAGAAGTGTAAGGAAAGGTTGTCCATTTTCATCACGTTTCGACCAAATTATCATCTAGTCTTCGTCAGGTGATTAAATGCGACTGACAAAGGCCAGCGGGTGATAAATTGACCAAAGCGTGATGGATGGAAAAATAAAATAAAAACAACTATTGTAGATGTTGTGGTTGTGAGTTCGAATCTCATCCTAGTGTCACCAGTTGTTGTGGTCGAGTGGTGGTGTGGTGTGGTGTTGTAAAGTGTATTTATTAAATATAAGAAACAAGACGACAGTATTATGGATTAACAAATATATTAACAAAAGATACATAAGTAGTGAGTTGTATACAGTGTAGTTATTAAATATAAGAAACAAG
>JAUZSX010311257.1:0-12253 GCA_034780655.1 Idiosepius hallami | reverse complement strand
CATTTTTACGTGCTCTTACCCGGGCTTTATATATTCGGTGTTATCCTTCACCTAGATGAACTGCTCTCCCGAGCTAATGAGCTTCATCTGCCCGAGGTAGCTAAAGGTCAATGTAATGGTTTTGACTGGGATTTGAACTCGCGTAACACGATCTCACAGCCCTAGCTTCTACCAATGCTCCGCCGTCGCTGCCCTATTGTGTATTTTATGTATTGTTTATCTTATTTCAAATGATTTCTCATCAAGTTTTTTGAACTTTGGTCAGAAAACACGTGCAAAACTTACTAAAGTTAGAATTTACAAAAAAGAAAAAAACATAAACACATAGGTTGGTCATTAGGGTGTCATTATAACCACAGTAATTGTAATATCATATTTACTTAGTGAGGATGAACCTAAGTTTGGCACAAGGCCATTTTTACGTGCTCGTACCTGGGCTTTTTACATTCGGTCTTACCCTTCACCTAGATGAACAGCTCTCCCGAGTTAACGAGCCCCATCTGCCCAAGGCTGCTGAAGTGAAAGTAATTGTAATATGCGAGTTTAAATCCCAGTCATCACTTTTGGACTAGTACCCTTAAGAAAGGTATGAATTCATACATAGGTTAAATAGTGCACATTGTGTTATTCAAAAATCTGTGTGGAGAAGAATAAATATTTGTTAAAAATAATTCCTGGCATTAAATGGCCTAAAAAGGTTTATGCCATAAAACCTAACCAAACCTGTCGTATTTCATCAAACCTTCTACCTCACCAGTCCCAAGTTTGATGACATACAAGGTTTTACTGCATTTAGAACTTTGCTGTAAGCAAGATAATAGACAGTAAAGTTGGAGCATTGGTTAAAAGCTTAGTCTCTGGAATCAGAGTACGTGAGTTCAAATCCCAGTCAAACCCATTGCATTCACCTTTAGCTGCCTCAGGCAGATGGGGCTCATTAACTTGGGAGAGCATCTCATCTGTGTGAAGGGTAACACAGAATGTAAAAAGCTCTGGTAAGAGCACATAAAAATGGCCTTGTACCAAACTTGGGTTTGTGCTCAACGTGTAATAATAAGCAAGATAGTTATTCAAAAATGAGATGGTTCCACGTTTTGATTTTTTGATCATGGAAAATATTTTGTTTTTTTAAATTGAATTCATTTTCAGTTTTTATATTTTATTCTCCAGATTTTAAATCTAAACAAAAAATTCCTTTCTGACAATTCTTGAATTTTGTTGAATGGATTTAATTTAAGAGTTTTGACATTTTATTTATAATAAATGATATTTTTTGTTTTTATTTCTCTAAAAAGAAAAATTGTTTAGTTTTCATGTTATTGTTAAAAGTTCTTTTCTTTTCTTTTCTTTTTTTTTTTTTGAATTCTTGGGGTGTGATAAATTTTATAAGTATTTTCTGTACTATTGTCCTCATCCTTATTATTAATTTATCCTTAGTATTTGTAAGCATAAAGTTATCCAATTCTGAATTCCTTGGAATAGTTTGTTAACAGTTGTGTAGCTTAGGGTTAGGTGAGGAGTTGGTGCCCCCCATCCCTGCTCCTTTGAGTGATAGCAAAACAAAATTTTTCATCCAGGCTAATTTGCAAAAATAGTCTGAAAATAGGATTTATTTTTTATGTTATTACTAGGGCTGTGACAAGAATATTCTTTTTATATAAGCATATTCTTTTCAAAAAAAGTATATGCTTTTAAATTACTAAAATCAAAAACTTCCTGAATACTAAATAACTGAATTTATCACTACAGAAATTTTCCTTCATAAAAAAAAGAAAAAACTTCAACAATCAGCTTAACAAACCAAATGACCCAAAACAACAATGAAAATATTAAATGAATAAACGGACAAAATTTTGTCTAAAACCTATGTGACCTTAAATAACCAGAAAAGGTTGAAAGGTCGTTAAACCCAAGCAATCAAAATAATATTAAATGAATAAACAGACAAAATTCTTTCTAAAACCTATGTGACCTTAACTAACCCGAAAAGGTTGAAAGGTCGTTAAAACTAAGCAATCTAAATAATATTAAATGAGAAAACAGACAAAATTCTTTCTAAAACCTATGAGACCATAAATAAAAAGAAAACGTTGAAAGGTCATTAAACCCTAGCAAACCTAACCAAACTAAAGAAAACCTAGGGTGATGTGGGAGTCAGTGGGGTGACATATGATCGGACCACCCCAGGTGACGTTTACTTTAGTTACATCAGTGGTCGTTAATTCCTGTATCTAAACTTACTTTAGTCACCCATTTCTTCAAATAAACAAGTAGCTAATCACATTGATTTATTAAAAATCAAATTTATCACATATCAAAAGCGGAACTTTTAGAAAGCTGTGCAGTAGAGATAAATAAGATAAGTCAATTTCAAAGGTTAAGAATTACTTAAGTAGATCAACTTATTATTCAAAAGTGGGGGAGCAAAACAATTAAACTGATATGCTACTGGGGGGCTCTATGGACAAATTTATTTTTAGTTGACGTTTGATGACTAAATAGTTTCATCCAAATAGAAAAGTTACTAGCCAAACCCTTGAAATGTTATTTGACTCTATTGATATTAATAAATCAATCCAGGGCTCTACAGACAAATTTACCTTTAGTTGACCTTTGACAACTAAATATTTTAATTTTCTAGCCAAATAGAAAAGTTACTAGCCAAACCCATGAAATGTTATTTCACTCTAATGTTATGAATAAATCAATCCAGGGCTCTACAGACAAATTTACCTTTAGTTGACCTTTGACAACTAAATATTTCATCCAAATAGAAAAGTTACTAGCCAAACCCTTGAAATGTTATTTGTCTCTAATGTTATGAATAAATCAATCCAGGGCTCTACAGACAAATTTACCTTTAGTTGACCTTTAACAACTAAATATTTTCATTTTCTAGCCAAATAGAAAAGTTACAAGCCTTTGGTCTTGTGTCAGAAAGATAAATATAATGCAAGAAAATCTGAATATCTATAAAACTATTTTTCCAATTTTGGGTCTACAGTCTTGATATTTCATAGATAGGATATTCTGACCTGCAGAATAATTTCTAGGCAGTTTTGAGCCAGAAACTCTGCTAAGGGAGCAAACTATTCTGTTCTGCCTATTTTGGGTCTGAAGACTAAAAAATTGGTATATGGGGGTCTTCAGACTTAGGGAACACTTTCCTATCAATATTAAGCTGGAAAAATAGCTGCTAAGGGGTCAAAATTTAGAATTACAAAAAGAAAAACTCAAAATGAACATAAGAGCAAACATGAAAACATTCAACCTCATATTTGTTAAATTTACTTTTCTTGAGGTGAGGCATAATGATTTCTTTTTTTTCATATGGACTATGGTCCTCATGTTTGTATTTGAAAAATTCACTACGTTTTGGACAGTTTTTGATAATCAATACTCTGGACATATGAATCAGATACCACATGTGTTTTAATATAAAAAAATTCATTTATAATTCTATTGATTTTGCTTTCAACAGAATATATTTAAGTTTTCTTTGTTGAAACAGGTGTTGTGGGCCTTTTTAAATCTGTATCCTAATAATTAGATCTAATCTTATATATTCTTGGAGGTCACTCGTGGTTGACTATCCTCCGCCTTGGTTCTGTGGACCCTTTCGGGAGGACGCCTGTGCATTATATCTTTTAACGTGGGAGGACTGATGCACTTGCAATCACCACACGGTGATCACGCGTGGTTGAGTATGAACGTCCTCCGTCTTGGTTCTGTGGACCCTTTCGGGAGGACGCCTGTGCATTATATCTTTTAACTTGGGAGGACTAATATAGTTGCAGTCACCACATGGCCCCTTGGCAGAGGAGGACCTGGTTCCAATGGCATGGAGAGAGAACCATGACAACTGGAGGCCATCCTCTGTTGCAGCCCTCTTCCACCTTCAGTGCCATTGTGGCACTGTGGACATCATCTGCCACATCCACCGATGAGGTCTTGCACTATTCAACCCATAGCTGGAGGGAAGATAGGGCTTCATACCTTTCCCAACGATATTAGTCGACATGTTAATGTAGACAGAACAACTTGGATTCGAACATACATAGTACGATTCCGAAGTCCGATTGTCTATCCACTGAGCCACGTCGACTGCCACCGGGGACTTGCCGATAATTGTTTTTTCAAAAATGCTTCATGTTATAAAATGAATTATTTTTTCTTAAATTTTAAAAACCCCTTTCTGTTATTTATTTATTTTTTAATTCAAAAATGCTTCTTGGTATCTTCTCTGTGTTTAAAAAAAAAAAATTAAGCAACAATCCTCACCCTTATGTTGTTGAAATGATTTATATGGTCAAGTCACATTGAAGACACCGGTTCCGTCAGATCACCGAAGTTAAGCAACGTTGAGCCTGGATAGGGTGACCATTTAAAAATACAAATGTTTAAAGTTCAATTTCTTGTTTTCTTCTGCACAATAAGCGCTTGTAAAACCAGAATTCACAAACGGATGTAGAATTCATTTTAAAGATAAATTGACATTTTTTGTTTAAAGAAAAAATTTTGAATTACCAAATATAAAAAAAAGGAATTCTAAAAATCAGAAAAGATCATCAAGGCGACCCGAGATGTTCATACAAAGCAGGACAATAATTGCTAGTTTTAGTTGTTTGTGGCATTTCAACCCTTTTTGGTCATTTAATGCCGAGAACAGAACAATAATTTTTTTTATAAATATTTGTTTTGGACATATGTATTTTTTTGTTTTTATGATATAGCAATTTGCACTATAAATTCATAGCTGGAAAGAAACGGGGTTCATAACTTTCCCAAGGGTATTAGTCCAAGGGTATTAGTCCACATGTGCTATGATTCCAAAGTTTGGCTACCTAACTACTTACCCAAGTGGACTTTTCCACTATTGTTCGTATTTATTTGTTTTGTTTTGTGCTCAACGGCATATCAACCTTTTTAAGTCATTTTAATGGTGAGAACAATTACTTTTGATAAACGTTATTTTTATACACTCATATTTTTTTTTGTTGCGCTATTTAATCCATAGCTGGAGGGAAGATGGGGATTCATATTTTTCCCAAGAGTATTATTCAACATATTAACATAGATTGAACAACTTGGATTCAAACCAGCGTACTATGGTTCCAAAGTCAAATTGCCTATCCACTGGGGCATATTGACCATAGCTGGAGGGAACATGGGGATTCATACTTTTCCCAAGAGTATGAGTCAACTTGTTAATGTAGACAGAATAACTTGAATTAGTATTGAATAATAAAGTATATTTTTTCTACAAACTTTAAAAACATATATTTTGAAAAATCACCATGCGCAGCGACGGTGGAGCATTAGTAAAAGCTCGGGCTCTGGAATCGTATTATGCAAGTTCAAATACCAGTTAAAACCATAACTATCACTTTAGCTTCCTCAGGCAGATGGGGCTCATTAACTCGGGAGAGCAGCTCATCTATGTGAAGGGTAACACCGAATGTAAAAAGCCCGGGTAAGAGCACGTAAAAATGGCCTTGTGCTGAACTTGGGTTGGTGAATGGTGCTCAACAAGTAAATATAATACATGGTGTGCAGTTGAAAATCAGTGCAGTAGAAAATTATGTGTTAATGTCAATGGAGGACATTTCCAGCATTTCCTTTCTGTGATAAATAAATAAAACCTTTTTATTGGTAAAAATTGTGTTATTTAATTTTTTTAAATAAAATTTACTGTTTTTTTTAGCTTATTTAAATTTTTATAATACACAGTCATTTTTTGGACACACGCTGTATTTACCAAGTAACATTTTTATTGGAACTTCGTCGTTGGCTCCCACTCGTATCCGAGTATTGGGTGAGGGTGCCCACTGGTGGACTGCCCACCCACGTGCCCGAAATGTTGTGAAGGAAGAGGATGAAACACCAGAATATCATGATGTACACAGTGAATAATAATCATAATAATATTTATAGGCCTGCCGCCTGCGCGAAGTGTCTAGGACAAATACTTTATAGGAAAGTCCTTCAGACACCACTGGTTAACCCTTTCGACCCTAAAGGGCCGATATATCGGCCCTAGTAACCAAAGGCAAAAAAAGACATTGACATTTCGACCCTAACATGGTTCTTTAATAGAACGGCTCTGAGTGCCTACTTGGCAATATTTCTTAGTCAGGGTCCAAAGATAGGTGGTTGAAGTGTGTGTCTTTTTTTGCTATAAGTCACCTGGGCCGATATATCGGTTCTTTAGGGTTTAAGGGGTTAAATAATAATGGAAAAAAAAGTTGTTTCTGTAAGCGGAACTTATTTCATAGGGGAACAGTGTATTCGTTGTTGGAGGTGTGTGATCGCTTTTAGTTGAGCGGCGCTTCCTGTGATCCAAGGGCAGATAACCTACGTAAGAGAAGCGTGCCAGCAGCAAAATGTCGTCGATGGGTGACTCGAGTTGGTCAGCGGCGGCTGCCTCGTCTTCTTCTTCAGAACCCCCTGACTCTGAAGTGGCCGGAGCATGTACGGATGGGACAGATATGTACAATCATTTCAATAACCTAGAACCTACTGACAACGAAGTCGACGATGAGCTTAAAGAATTGCTTGACAGTAAGTAAAATCTATTTTATTTTTCTGTACCTGTAGAAAGAAGGAACTCATGTTTGCCCGGACAAAAAAATATGGGAAACTAAACTCATTTAAAATAATCCTTTTCTGGTTCAAATCCTGGTACTTCCTGTGACATTTTTAAAATATATTTTTTACCGAAATTTTTTGTCTATCTGTGGAGTTTAAAATATTTTTTCTCAATTTTCTTTAGTTTTTGTTCATTTTCTTAGCGTTAATGTCGTAAAGATCTCTTAACAGTAACCAAAAAAATTATTATTTATACATCACATCAATTATCAAAAAAATTACACTGTTATAAAGTTCATCCTTTCCTTAATAATCGGTATAAAATATATATCGATTATATGTTTACCAGATTTTTGGTAGATTTTAAAGAGAGGCTCGGTTGCGGTTACAACATTAAAAACTACTTACCGACCTTACAACGCTAAACTAGAATATTATCCAGTTTTTAATGGAAGTAGTAGGAGTTTTATTTGCATAGTTACTAAACGTTTTTAATGCTAATTAAATTTATTTTAAATGTCATTTAAATTGTTGCATGTGTCGCCAACCACTTAAGTTTAAACTACTGTTATCTTTATAAAGAATATTCTGAAAATGTTGTTGCTATATAATTTTCATCAAATTTTAGTTGGCCGGTTAGGACCTTTACAACAAAACACCGGATAAAATGTGTTTATTTTGATGGGGATGATATCCCATCTCTGTGAATTGGGCCTCTTTTTATTTTCTTCATAATTTTTTTTTGGTAACTCTTAAGATGTTTAATCTATAGTAATTTATTTTTTTCAAAAATATAACTAATATTTAACGACTCCCAACTTTTAAACGTTTGTATTTTAGTGTGGACGGACAAGACGACTCTACTGACTGTGTGTGAATTAATGTAGAACAAAAAACCTTTAGGAACAAGGAACGAACAGCCTATTGAAGTTTACTAAAAAAAAATAATTTACATTTTTCTAATTATCTAAATAGCAGCATAGTTACTAAAATTTAATCACTTACCCCTACCTCCTAATTAAAAGACAAAATCGAGGAATTCTTTAATTATGGAATTTTGGTCCTTTTATCATAATTTTTGTCTACTGTAATTAATTAACTACTTAGTTGTGTTGCATATTGTAAAAAGAAGAAAAAATTATTATCAGAAGGGGTGAATTTTAAGTAATATTGTTTGGATGCTTGCAAATATTTGTCCCAATTTTGAAATTTAATTTGCAGCCCTGGGTGACGTTATTGATACTGGAAGTGGTTTTTTTTCATTTATAAGATATTTTTTTTTTAATAATCTAAAAAATTTTAGTTCTTACTTTTCTTTTAACCTGTGAAACCTTAAAAGCCATAATTGAAAGGTCGTTAAACCCCAGCTAACCAAACTAAATGTTTTAGTTAAAAGGTCAACTTTTAAGTTAATTTAACAAAACTAGATATTTCCTCAGAAAACAATTGACATTAAGAAAAATAAATTTGAGTAACAAAAAACTAAAACTCATTTTTTATGCACTTTCTGTTAAGTGAGGAAGGAAGTATCTTGTGCAAGCTGTAACCTCCAACATAAACAACTTTTCTGTTTCTTTTGTCCTTAAAGGTAAATAAAACAACCAAGAAAGGTGTCTCATCGGGTAATCTTAGTTTATTAAACCCAACTCTGACTGACTACACACTGCACGGACGTTCGGTCGGGTCGGTGCTGACTGCAGTCTGGTGGTGTGGTGTGGTGGTGGTTTAGTTCGGTTAGTAAAGTTGTGAGCAATAAAAAAAAAAGTATTGGAATTTAATCTATAAAAAGTAGGTTTAAAAATAATCGTTTTTTGGATAGGAAAAAAACATACTCAAATTCAATATCCATATTATTTGGCAATTAAAGGGCCTAATAATGACCTTCACTTTTGGTACAGACTTAGATTTTTTTTATATATAATTCTAAAAAAATCACTCTTCCTTTTATTTTTATTTATGAAAATTATCTCTTTTTTTATTAGCTATATTTTTTATTTTATTTATTTCTAAATGGAAAATAAAGCATGAACATGACTCTACTCTAGTCTTTATTTTCCTGTTAATATTGAACAACAAGTCTTTGTTATCTGTTTTTTTTTACTCTTTTTATACATAATTCTAATTTAATTAGAATTATTATGATTATTCGTCATACGTCGAAAACTGTCATTTCCTTTAATTCGTTTCTTGAACAATATTTTAATTTTTAAATTGGAATGGGAAAAAAAAGAGGATAATTTATTACCCCCTTTTTTCATTCCAATGTTAAAATTTAGAATAATTTAAATATACTCTGTTTTTTTATGTTTGTTTTAGTGTTTATAAACGAAAACCCTATTTTTAATTTCTATTTGAAATCAATTTAAGTTTTTAATTAAAAAAAGAAAAGGTATTTTCTTTTAAAAGTCTAATTGATTATTGCGTAAAAAGAAGAAAATCTAGAATTGTTGCATCTTCTTTTTCTTTTCTTTTTCTTTTTTTCTTCTTTTTTTCTTCTTCCCTCCACGTAAATTTGTTTTCCTTTCAAACCTGAAAAAAAAAATCTATTTATTTTGATGCCATTATTCATTGCAATTGCATTTAAAAAATATAACTGTCGTTTTATTTTTCGCCCGAATTTTGAAAATTAAAAAATGAAGGGTTAAATAACTTTAAAAAAAAAACAAAACAAAAAAAAAAAACAATTCTCTCTTGGTATCGAAATTTCTATTGTTAATTTTCAATTAAATCGTAGGGAAATGAAAAAGTGACTGATGAGGTGAGGTGAGATGATGGTGGGTGATGATGGACGAACAAAACGAACGACAAATGACCTGACCTGAGGAGGACCCCCCTCCCAACAGGATTATTAATATTATTGGCAACAAGATTGGTTAAAGAAACATACTATAATTATTATAATTAATTGCTAATTATTATCATATTTTAGCTATTGAATTTGTTGTACCAGACGATCAGGTAACAACAACTACCAAAAAGAAAAAAAGAAAAAAATTAAAATCAGTTTTGTAACGTTTGCAAAAAAAAACAAAACATTTTTTTGTAAAAATAAATAATTATTTAAAGAAAAAAAAAAAACCTTTTATTTTTACAAAAATCTCCAAAATAGAAACCGTATTTGAATTGTCTTGTCACCGCCTTAAAAGTAACAAAGAAACAAAATAGACAACAACAAATGCTGCTTCTTCGATTATACAACACAATGTTTTGTTGTGGTTCTGTTTTTAGCTTTTATAGTGCTTCTTCTTCTTCTTCTTCTTCTTCTTCCTTTCTGTTGCTTTTTTTTGTTTTTCTTCTTCCTCTACTTCTTGCGACTGTCAATTTGTTCAGAATAATTAAATTATTATTTTTATTTTAAAAACAATGAAAGCAAACACAAACTAATTTATCGTCTTAATTTGATTATTTATTTAATAATTTTCATTGTCCAAGAACGGTTTTTTTAATGGATAGTTATCTTATCCAAATTTTTCAACCTCTCTTGATTAAAAAAAATGCAGTTTCCAAAATAAGTATTCAAGAAAAAGAAAATTAAATAAGAAGTGACCAGTGTATACTATTTACACACTAAATATAGTAAAAATTATTTAAAAAAAAGAAAGAAAAAAACCCTAAAACACGATTTTTTTGGGGGGAGGGGATGGGCTTAATTTTTTATTGTTTATTTAATGAATTTACTCTACCCCCCCCCCCTGGCATCTTTTCTTCTTCAACCAAACCATTTCAGGTTAAAATATCTTTTGATTTCAATTTAACAATTTTCGATTTATCAAGCTATGAATATTTTGTTAGGATTTGTAGTAGTAAAAGTCGTTTAGACAAAACACAGTAAAACAAACGCACACACAACAAACCTTCCTTCCTTCTTCTCTTCATTCATTCCATTCATTCATTCATTTGTCTGTTCGTTCGTTCATTCATGCACTTGAAAACTACTACTATTTTCTGCTCTTGCTTTACTCGTTTGAATGTTGTGGTTGGTGGACACTGGACGGTCCGGTGTCGGTGGTGTAGTAGTCATTAAAAGAAAAATCCGTAGTAAACAAACCTAACCATTTTTTTTTTCTGGTTAAAGCAATAAATAATACGAGAAGAAATGTAGAAAAACCATAATTATGCCTTGTTGCACAAAAAAGACAAAAAGAAAGGAAATGAATTGTATCAAATGTTAGAAGCGAAAACATCTTAAATATATATTTTTAATTCTTTAAGACTTAAAGCATTAAAAAATATATATTTACACCTGTAGACGTTTTTTTTTATTTAATAGAATTTTTTTGTTGTTATTATTATTATTATTATTATTATTATTATTTAATTATGAAAACCTTGTTTTGGCGTGAAAGAAGAGGACGTTTGATTGGATTATTGCCTAGTTTTTATTTGCGATCAATTATTGTAGTAGTCAATATTGAATAATAAATATACAAAATTTATTATATTTAATTCGTAGTTGGTGCTATTTAAAGTAATGTTTTTAACAACTTAAGAACGTTTTGTTTGTCATTGCAATCTAAATAAATCAATGGTTGTTCTTTTTCAGTTTAACGACTGAAAGATTTTTCTGTTATTTTTATGAAAGATTAAAATCTAAAAGGTTTTATGAAACCAAAGATTTAATTTCTTATTAAAAGAATATTTCTTATATACAATCAGCATTTTTAAATTCTATTTATTAGATTTAAATATTGTAGGTGTTTATTTTGAATAGGCCTAACTATCCATTTAAGAATTGTGGACAATGAAAATTATTAAATGCATAAATGAATAAATAATTACATGAACGATAATAAATAGTATAAATTTAAGTACAGATTTGTTCATTTAATAAACCTTTTGTATAGAAAATGGAATTTGATTGTAGACGTTTTCAATAAAGATTTATTAATTTAATATTAATCAACAATGAAAAGATTCGTTCAGCAGACGCAGAATAATTTGTGGCGGTGCAAGGAGATTTATCATCAATCTCGATTGGGTTCTAAAGTTTATCCTCACATTTTTTTCCTTTGAGATATTAGACAAAAATATTTCAGATTTTTTGTTTAAAGAATTACTATAGGTGTCTTTTAACAGGAGCTTGAATATTGTCAAGTCATATTGGAGACACTGGTTCCTACCAGATTGCTGAAGTTAAGTAACCTAGAGCCTGTTCAGTATTAAAATGGGTGACTACTAAGGAATACTGTATGAGGCTGGTTGGCAGTTTATCAGTTGTTGGACATACTGGTTCCTGGCAGATCACTGAAGTAAAGTATCCTAGAGTCTGTTCAGTATTAAAATGGGTGACTACTAAGGAATATCAATTACTATATGAGGATGGTCGGCAGTTTGTAGTATTATCAGTCAAATACATTAAGCATTCGAACTGAAAGGCCTTTCCCCAACCCCTGCTTCACACCGACCAACCATACTTAAAAAGAACGTCTTCCATTAGTTACCCTCTAGAGTGAAAACTGGGATTTTCTGAATAATCTTAGATTGTGAAAACTCTATGGTAACAGGAAGACTGATTAGAGCCTGAGTAGGAGAGGAGAGGTCATCTTGCTCAACAACACGAGCTTGCACCACTACATGTGGAGCACTTCATAATCTTCCTCTGGTCTAATAATGGGTGATCAAAAAGTCCCTGTGCACCTAAAAATATTTTCAATAACATCATTTT
>JAUZSX010311218.1:0-12257 GCA_034780655.1 Idiosepius hallami | reverse complement strand
GCCGAGTGGAATGCGTAGAAAGAAAGGTTTATTAATACTAGAAATATTATAATACAAATATGAGGCTAATTTGCCTGACAAAATTATTAATGGTAAGTGAAAATGTTATGTCCTAAGTAAATAGGATAAATAAGGTGACAATGAATACACCGAGTGGAATGCGTAGAAAGAAGGGTTTGATAACTAGAAATATTGTAATACTAACAAGCGGCTAATTTACCTTGCAAGATTATTAATGGTAAGTGAAATAACTTAGTGAAGGGTTTAACCGAAGTACGGAGGATATGAAGAGAAGTTCGAGTATTAAAGCAAGACCATGTGGACCTTCTGTCTTTTCTGTTTTGTCTTCTGCTGTTTCAAATATGGCGGGTCCTATATATACACATTTACGTATCTGGACGAAACGTAGTTATTTCCCATAGTTTCGTATACGGTGATAACCGAGTCATTATCCCTTCACAACACTTTCTTTTGTTTACATAAACTGAGTTAACTTACAAAGACTAGTGTGAAAATAAAAAAATAAATAGATAATCAAGAACTAACATTAGAGCATTAGTAAAAGCTAGGACTATGGAATCATTTTACGCGAGTTCAAATCCGAGTCAAAAGGTGGTGAGGTGGAGCACTGGTAAAAGGCCCGGACTATGGAATCATATTACGAGAATTCAAATACCAGTCAAAACCATTGCATCTACCTTTAGTTGCCTCGAGCAGATGGAGCTCATTAACTCGGGAGAATAGCTCATCTTAGTGAAGCCCAACACCGATTTCAAAAGCCCACAAAAGGTCCTCTAGTTTAGAGGTTGGGCATTGGGCTAGCAACTCTTTCTTATAAAAACAAGTATACTACAGAAACAGCAAATACAAATTTTCTACCCAACGCATCACTGGGTGGAATGATTGAGCATAGGGCTAGCGACTCTTTCTCATAAAAACAAGTATGCTACAGAAACGGCAAATACAAATTTTCTGCCCAACACATCACTGGGTGGAATGATTGAGCATAGGGCTAGCGACTCTTTCTCATAAAATCAAGTATGCTACGGAAACAGCAAATACAAATTTTCTACCCAACGCACCACTGGATGGAATGATTGAGCATATGGCTAGTGACTCTTTCTCATAAAAACAAGTATGCTACTGAAACAGCAAATATAAATTTTCTACCCAACGCACCACTGGATGGAATGATTGAGCATATGGCTAGTGATTCTTTCTCATAAAAACAAGTATGCTACAGAAACAGCAAATACAAATTTGCTGCCCAACGCACTACTGGATGGAATGATTGAGCATAGGGCTAGCGACTCTTTCTCATAAAAACAAGTATGCTACGGAAACAGCAAATACAAATTTGCTGCCCAACACACCACTGTGTGTAAGGGTTGATGAAAAAAAAATTTAAATATATTTGTACATTTATTTTTTGAACTGCTGTCCTCATCCTTATCATTGTTACCTGTATTGTGTAAAAGATAAAGTAAAATGTTTGTATTATGTTCTGTTTCATAATGTTGCAGGAAATAACCTGTCATACATTCTTTTTTCATTTTATAACACAATGAAAGGCAAAATAAATTGGGTAGAAATGCTAAAATCAGTCTTAAAAAAACAAAAAAAGCTCCATATTTTTTCTTTGTAAAAAAAAAAGGAGTTTAACTTAAATTGGATTAGTTTTCTCTGCCACTCCTTGTTTGTAAAATGACTTTAAGAAAAAGCTATAAAAAATAAAATCAGTGAAAATCTTAAAAGACAAATCCTTTCAAGAAGAAAGTAACTTTTTTTTTTACACAACTTGAATCTCAGAAAGTTTTCAGAAAGATTTTTTTAAATAATAAAACAACTTTTCCTATAGAAAGACATAAAATATTTTCCGTCAAAAATTGATTAAAACCATAAAAATATGTTTTTGATTTTGACTGAAAACGATTTTCATCAAAGAAAAAAAGAAATGAAGTGTAAAGTTTTTTTGGTTTTATTTTTAATGCATTGTATTTTTTTTTTTTTCTTATCGTAAAACTCGATTCAAAAATGGAAAGAAAGTTTCTTTATCAATCAGACAACAATATTAGAAACCAAATAAGTTTATATCATCATCATTCTGGCTATTTGGACTTTTTTTCTCATCTTTGTTCATATCTTTGTAATGTTTTTGAATGATATTGTATCTACTTAGTCGAGCACAAACCCAAGTTATGCACAAGACAATTTTTATGTGCTTATTGTATCCCTGGGCTTTTATAATCATTGTTCCCCTTCACCTAGATAGGTTACACTCCCAAGTTAAGGAGCCCCATACATCCAAGGCAACTTAAAGGCCATGGTTTTTGCTGGGATTTGAACTGGCGTAATATGATTCCAGAACTCAAGCTTTTACCAATGCTTGAACTTTGCTGCTCTTTGATTGATATGCTCTTCAGCCTTCTCCAAGAAGATTTCCTCTTTATAATCAAGACTAAAACTTGTTCTGTAAAGGAATGTCATTTTGGGATAATTGATTATAAGACTTTTAAAGATTTTTGAATGATTTTTTAGATTTCTTTTTTGTTCTTGAAAACATTTGAGAAGTCAAAACACTTGAAGGGTTTTTTTCATTTTTTATTTATTGCTACATTTTTGATTGTTGGGTTAATTTGAAACTGACTCTTGACAAATAAGCTTTTTTGGTTTATGAAAATACCTGAATTGGAAAGAAAGGGACCGACCGACTGACTGACTGATCGAGCGTCCAGTATTCTTAACTTGTAGAAGAAACTAATTAAAGACAATGAATAAAAAAAAAGAAAGAATTTAAAAGCGATTTATAAAAAGTTATTTTGCCAAAAACAACAAATCTTAAGAAGAAGGAGAAAGGAAGAAGAAGTTGGAGAAAATGAAAGAAGGAGAGAGAAGAAGGAGGAAGAGGAGAAGAAAGGAAGGAGAAAAAAGAAAGATATTTGTTGACTTGCCAAATCCAACGATCTTTATGTTGAATAAGAAAAAGAAGTTGGAAATTCTTTCTTTCTTTCCTTCCTTCTGATTTTTTTTCTTCTCTTTATTTTCTTTTTCTTCCTTTGATCTTATCTTTTTTCTTTTCTTTTCTCTTTCTTTTTTCTTTCTTCTTCTATTGCTTTTTTTCTTTTCTTTTTTTCTTCCTTCATTTCCCTCTTCTTCTTCTTTCACTTTTCCTCTTTCTTTTCACTCTTTATCTTTTTCTTATTTTCTTTTTCTCTTTTCTTTCTTTCTTTTTTTCTTTTTATGATCTTCTTCTTTTTGATTTTTTCCCACATCATCTTCTTTATCTTTCTTCTTCTTCTTCTTCTTTTTCTTCTTTTTGATTTTTTCCCACATCATCTTCTTTATCTTTCTTCTTCTTCTTCTTCTTTTTCTTCTTCTTTTTCTTTTTCCACCTCTTCTTCTTCTTCCCTCATTCTCACTCCCTCTTCTTCTTCTCCCAATATTTATCCCCCCCTCATTTGAATCCTAAGGAGATTTCTCATCCATCTTTGTCTTGATGTCTCCACCCAACAAAAACCAAAGCACCCTTCCCCCTTTCCATTCAAGTACGATAAGTACCTTCTTAGTCAACCAAGGTGAAAAAGGACAAATTAAAAGCCTTAAAAATACCACAAAAGAAATTAGAAAAATAAATTCAATGATCACAAAAAAAGAAAAAAAAACAAACCTTGAATATTCTTACTTATTTGATTGTTTTGTTGAATCACATATCAACCTTAACATATTTGTTCTTCTTTTAGTCTTGTACATTATTGGCTCATGTTTATCTGTTTCATTTATTAGAACTTTATGGGAAATCTATCAAATGTATTCAAGTAGAATATTAGAGAACAAAGGTAGGGCAGTGGTCAGGGCCATCCATAGGGCACCCGCAGTCCCTGCAACTGCAGGGGGGCGCAAGCTCTCTAGGAGGCCGCAAGATCCTTTGTAATGCAAAATATTGCCATTGTTTATTATTTATTAGGAGTAAGTAGAAAATCATTATTGCACTTATATCTTAAAATCCATCACTCTCTCTGTTTCTTTCTATATTTGTATATGTATGTATATATAGACTTTGATCGAAGCCTATTGTTGTGGTTACTTTTTATGGGTAAAGGAGCCGCAAGGTGCATTCTGCATTGAGGCCATTATGTAGCTAAGCACAGCACTGGCATTGGTAAAAGCATCAAGTGTGGAATCGTATTATATGAGTTCAAATCCTAGTCAATCCCATTTCAGTCACATTCAACTGCCTTGGACTGGTGAGGCTCGTTAATTTGGGGAGTAACTCGTCTAAGTGTAAGTATAACACAGATTTAAAAAACCCTGGTACATGAGACCCGTCAATTAAATGAGAAGTGAGAAAAATCCGGGACTGTTATGAGCAAAAATGTAATGAGTATAATTGGCCTTGTGCCCAACTTGGTTGTTGATTCACCAAAAACATATATCAAAAGTTTGGAAAAAAAAAAGATTAAAAAAATCCTTCTTTATTTTCATTTTTGACTTTTTTTTTTGATAAACTTTCAAAATCTTTAGCTGGGTTTTGGAAGGATGAAAGGGAGTGGGGAGTGACGTTGATTTTTTTGTTTTTTTTGTTTTATTTGAGTGGGTAGGTAGGTTGTTGGTTGGGTGAGGCTTATTCTCAATTGTGATTTTTTGTCTTTCTTTGTTGGGTAACTCAAATCACCTGTTGAATAATAAAATACAGAAGAGAAGAAGAAGAAGAAGAAGAAAACAAACAAACAGCCTCCTTAACAGTTAATTATTAGAAAGCAACTCATTCCATTCAAACAAACATTTCTAAATTAATCAACAGAAAAAAAAATCTTTTTTGAAAAATCCTCGATTTGTCATTTACAAAAAAAAAAGAGCCCAAAAGAATTCTTTGGGTTTTTTGGCTGCTGCCTTCCTTCCTAACCCCTAACCCCAACCCTTCTTGTCAACTTTACACTCACCCCCAACATCACCACAAAATTTAAATACAAAACAAAAGACAAGAAAAACAGAAGGCGTTTCCCATTCACTGATTTTAGCACCTTTTAGTTGTCGTCTATTTTCTGTTAAAACATCCGATTCCAAACACGAAGCAGAAAAGAGAAAATAACAAGAAGTTATAAAAGAAACTACTTTTCTTAGCATCAAGAAAGAAAACATTTCCTATTGACTTCCCTTATTGCAGATTTACTGTCATTAATGAAGAACTGAAAGACAATGAACAATGCTTATATTAATTGTTTGGGGAAAAAATACTTCAACCAACCAATTAACTAACAATAGAGTTTGAGAGGATTAAGCAGAGATAAAGCAATATTATCGGATGGTAACACTTCAAATACAATTATTTCAACTTAATGTTTATTTAATCGAAAAACGGTTCTCTTCTGACTTGTCAAAAGTATTTCAATGAAACACTTTTGAAAAACCTTTAAGAAATCAGAAGAAAAGAGAATGAATTGAAGAAAGAAAGTTTTTTGCCAGTTAAAATAGTAATAAAAAAAACTGCTTTGTTTCATTCAATTTTCTTTTAGGATTTTGATTTTAACAAATTTCATATCACCTGTTTATCTAAGAATGTGCACAAAATTTCGACTTCTTCCTCGTATGTGAACATCCAGAAAAATATTTAGAAATTAAATTACAACACTTTATTCACTTTACAGACAAGTGAATAAACTTTAAAAAAAATAAAGATACAAATCAAATTAGCATTAGCATTTAAAATTGATATTACAAAGACAAATTTTGAAAAATTTTCCTAAATTTTAAAATGTTGTAATATTTGAATTATTTTTCTCTGGAATTCAAGGATAAAATTCAATTTAAAAAAAAATGGACTGCAATAATGATATTCCTGAAATTTGAAGAATTGTTGATTCAATCATTATTAAACCAAATTTTATCCCTAAAACACTTACTTATTCACGATGATAATTAGAAAATTCCAATTTAAATCAAGGTGTCTGTTAAAAATTATTATCTTAAACTTTCTTTTTACTGAATAAAAAGATTCAAGATTATGTCTGTATGGTAGCAAAAAGCCTTATGATTATGCCACTAATGACAATGACACTTTTTGCTTTTTTTTAATCAGATATCAAAAATAGAATGTTTTTATTTAACAATGTAATCTTTTTTTAAAATAAATGTTAATTGTCTATAATCTCACCCTCAGATGTTAATTTGCATATCTATTCATATATACATGCATTATCAACAGTGGAAAAGGGGGAGGAAATACAGCAATGTTTTATTTAAACTTGAAAGATTTGGAAATCAATAAAGTATTGGCATTTTCTTTTTAATATTCTTCATAAATTATTAAAACAAAATCATAAGTTAAAGGCAAAAAAGATTAGGAATATTTTCAATTAATTTCTGTACATAACACCAAGTATTTGTATCCAGCCAAGAGGAAGCAAATATGAGGGATATTTTAAACCAAATTGAAGAATCATTTCAACAGAAAACAGAACCAGCATTTGAATAAGTCTGATTGGATTTAACGCTTATGCAAATCAAACTTCAGAAGTAAATAAATTTTTTATTGCATTTATAAGATGCCATAATAAAAATTACTAATAGTTTTATGAGGATTTACTACTTTTTATCATTTTTCAATGATTTCAGCAATAAAAAAAATAAATTTGAGTACATTATTTTACTAAGATTCATTATGTAAATGTATTTGAATATAATGCAAGTAAAAGAGGAATTAATAAGCTAGCGTATGATTTGTTATATATAAAAAAAAATGAATCATCCAAGTCTTTGTTCTGTAGTATTTGATAAAATAATGACAACTGATTCAATAAATATGCATTTTATTTTATCATTTGCATTTTTATGATTTTTACTCCTTGTAGATCAAAATTATCATTCTGTTTTTTTGTTTTTTTTTCTATGACAAAAGCAAAGCTAATTTAATTATTTTTTAAAACCTGTTTGTGTTCATACAACCTTTCTCTAAATGGGTGAGATGTCTCTCCAATATAAAATTTGTTACATAAAAGACATTTGATGGTATACTCCATTTTTTTTCATTTTGGGATTTATGTATGTATTTGTGTGTAACAAATGTAAGAAATAAGTACTAGCATTGCTTTTTTTAAAATAAACTGACTCATTTTTATTTTTAAAAATTCACTTCATTTGCAATTTGATAGAGAAGAATATTTTAGATCAAAAGATCTTCCATCCATGAAGAATGGTATTCAATCAATTTCATTCTGACATTCTACTTTCTTATTGGAAACACATTTGTCACACATAGCAGCACCCCCTACCGATTGATTGTACAGGAACAGCAACAGGTTGGCTTACCAGCCCAACCAGTTACCAAAGATTTAAATAGATATTCACACATTTCTCATAAGATCTTTTTTTACTTTTAAACAAAGAAAAAAAAAATATTTCAATTGAATTTTCAAATAAAAAAAATGACTAACAAAAATTAATTGAAATTTTAAAAAATTAAAAAGCGGAAAAAAAAAAGTTTTTTTTGGGGGGAAAATTTTTTATTTTATTTTTATTTATTATTAAAATTCTTAATGTTTAATTTATTTAAATTTAATTCATTTACATTTTTTATTTCAATTTGTTTCGATTAATTAATTTATTTTTATCTAAAAAAAGCAAAGAATTTATTTTTGTGTGTGTAAAAGAAAAATTTTTAATTAACTTCAAAGAATTAAATGTTCTTTTTTTTTCTCTAAAAATAAAACGGATTTTTCAACTTGTTTTGTAGTAAGATGGAGGATGAGGAGTTGGGAGAGGGAGGGAAGAAAGGTTAAGATAGTGAGCACAAAGAAGAGAGAGAGAGAGAGAGTGAGAATAGAAAGAGGAAGAAAAGAAGTCAGAAAGGAGATTTTAAAAAAAGGCGGGGGGGGGAGAGAAATGAAAATCTTTTTTACTTATGTCGATAGATTTATTTAGTCTTTTTATCAAAACAACAATTTTTGGATTCTTTTTATTAACACCCCCTCCACCACATTTGTCCCTTTTTTTTTTTTTCCTTTTTCTTTTCATGACAAAAAAAAAAATGAGAATCTTTTTGTGATTCTTTAAAGTACAAAATGTATTTTGTAAGGATGTTTTTTTTTTTAAGAAAAATGTTTTGAGTTGGAAGCAGGGTCGGGCATAGGACCCCTGCAGACCCCACAAATGTTTTTAGGGTGTCATTTGCAGTCCAATTAAGATTTAAAGTTTTTTTAAGAAAAGAAAAGATTTTTTTAAAACTTTCTAACTTTTTTTCTTTCGTCCTTCATTGCAGGCTTTATTAAACCACAAACCAGATACACAGTGTACAGTATCGACAGCACCAGAAAATTCATGGCTGAACAATCAAAAGGATATTGTACCATGTGAGTTCTTTTTCAATTGATTTTTCACATCTTATTTTTATTTTTAAATAACAAGAGATTTAAATGAAAGCAAAAAGATGGACACAACAGAACTCCATATATCTTTGGGGGCAATTGTTTTAGATGAGGCTTGATAATTTTTTGTCTTACAAAAAGAAATTATTTTCCGTAAATTTGCTAAATACATTATTTTTCCAATGGTTTCATATCAACGTCTATTCTGCTCAGACCGAATGCCACTGACAAAACTCTGTTAATATGTTGTCATTGGCAGATGAAAGGAATGAGGTTGTCTTGAGTGGATGAGAAATTGAAAGAGAAGAATTGGTTACAGTTTGGATTAATATGGATTTGTATCTTGGAGGACATTGTTATTTATTTCACTGTTTTGAAGATTTTATCAAGTTCGGTTCTTTACTTTTATTAATCAAACTTTTTACTTCATTGTGTTGTTGTGTTGTTATATTTTGTAGTGTGAACTTAAAAAATGCAAAAAACTAGAATCTTCCCATGCCTGTGTGTCGGGTGGAGTCAGGGGAAGAAAATAGAGATCAGAGATGGTGCTCTTGTTTATATTACATACGTCTCACAAAGTCACGTAAAATTTCATTTTAAACATGCAAATGAGGGAAACTAGAGATTGTATGAAATGAGCTTAATTTTTGGAACTGAGGAGATGAGATTCTGGATCTTTGATGTGTGTCTGTGTAAGTTGTAGTGTTGGAGTTTAGACCCACGTGCTTCATTGGTGATTTATACCAAGACTTTTTTTTTTGGTGTTGAGTTAAACACCCCACCCCTCACCAGAACACGTTTCTTAACTATTTCACTTTAACTACAAGTTCTATTGGGTTCAAAATAGACCAAAAAGTTACGTGACCCCTGCTGAGTCTAGACTACTTTATTCGATAATTGATGGATGAATCTAAAAATGATGAAAAGAAATCCAGTCTTTATTTTGCGTCCGTGTTTTCATGTTTTACTTACTTTTTAAAGACTTTCTTCCTAAATCATTCAACAACACAAATTGTCAGGAAGAAGATGGTCGCAAATAGAATCAACGCTAATGATCAGGTGGGAAGGAGGAGGAGGAGGAGGAGGAGGATTTTGTCTTTTTCAAAAAGACACTTTTATTGAGGGTTTTTTTTTTATTGACACAAGACAAATTACAGTTCCTGATTTGGAACTCTTCTGTGTAGAAAGAGAAAAAGGTTTCAAAAAGAGGTTTTTTTGATCAAATAAACTTGTCTTCACCTAAATGTCTTTCCTTCATTAAAGAGAAATAAGTTGTTTTTTTAAAAAAAAAGATTTAAAAAATGCTTTCAAAGTACATCCGGGCATTTCTTTGTACAAATAATCAATTTTATTGATTTTATCATTGATCAATATTTCCTACTTTTTCTTTTTTTTTTTTTGCTTCTTACTTTTCCTCTCTTCTCCTTTCTCCCTTCTCTATTTTTCTCTTTCTTCTTCTCTTCCTTCCTCTCCTCGTTTCTTCTCCACCCCCTTCCTCTCCACCTTCCTTCCTCGTCTCCACCTCCTTCCTATCCAAACCTTATTCTAAAATAAAACACTTTTCTCCTTATCAATATAACAAAGCATTCAATGCTTTTTTTCTCACCTGTTGAACCAAAATTTATTTTCACCTGATTTTTAAACCTTTTTCATTGTTGCACTCACAAGTTACACTCAAATATTGAGCATTACTCAAAATAGACTCAAATGACTTTCACCATTTTGAAATATTTCTCAAATTAATCTAAGCGTAAGGGAATCAACTCCACTTTGTAACTAAAAACTAAAGATTTACAATTCATTCAGTGCTTATAAGCCTATAAATGCTTTATAGGTCAGCCAACTTATAAGCCTATAAAAACTTTTATAGGCCAATCAACTGTTTTTTATAGGTCAGTAATTTTTATTTGATTTTCAAGGAATTTAAATGAAAAAAAGATTTTCTTTAGATAATTTATTTATTTAAAGATGAAGCAATTATTTCACACAGAACATTTCTAAAAAATAGTGTAAAGAATAGATGCAAAAATATCAGGATTGAGATTTTTTTTAAAAAAACACTGACACATGATTCGACATGGAAACTTTCATATAACTATTTCATTAAAGGATGAGATGAATGTTTCACTTAGAATATTTATAGAAATCAAAATGGAATAAAGAATGGATGTCAAAATATCAGGATGAAGATTTATTCAAAAAAAAAATATTTGTTTTTGTTATAAAAACTTTAATCAAAATATTTCATTTCAAAATGTTATTAATGTTTCAATGTATAAAAAAATCAAAATGAAAGAAATAAATGGTGTAGATTCATTCAGAAAAAAACATTCATTTCTGTTTCAAAACAAAAGTTTTGTATATTTTTATATATAGATTCTTTATTCCATCTTTGCCTAAAGATGAACGTAGTAGTAATAATATTGGAAGAAGAAGAAGAAGAAGATGAAGAAGTAGAAGAAGAAAGGGAGAGAAAAAAAGAAGAAGAAAAAAGATGTCTTTTGCAAAGAGGCAAGTGTATGACTGGAGTGTGCATTTGTCCTGACACTCTTCTCAGACTGGAAGAAATGAAATTCATTTATACAAGAAAATACAACCCATTCCCACCCTTGTTCTCTCCTCACTTGTCCTTTCTCTTTACCTGTCCCCTCTCCCCTTACCTGTCCTCACTTCTCACCTGTCTCATAAGAATAGAAATCACACTTCATTCTTTGACCAGCTGAGCATTTCAACACCTGAAAGCAATCATTTATGAATCAAGACGACTTCATCAATTGTTCAAATAATTCAATGAGAAGAACAAAGTTTTTAGAAACACACGACAATGACGACCACCATTTGGCCTAGTGGGTAGGCAATCGGACTTCGGAATCATAGTACACGAGTTTGAATCCCAGTCGTTCCATCTGCGTTTATAATTGAACTAATACCCATGGGAAAGGTATGAATCCCCACATCCCCTCCAGGTATGATAAGATATCGAACATTGTGTTAAAAAAAATATGTGTTTATACAATGATTGTTATTGGCATTAAATGAATTAAAAAGGTTGATATGCCGTAAAACACAGTGACGATGACATTGTGAACTTTTCTTTCTGTCATTGCAGAGCTTATATAGACACACTTTATTTTTCATAAAGAGCTAAGAAACAGGAATAGAACCAAAAAATGGGTGACTTTTTTGTGTCCCAGAATGTATTTTTCTACATAGCATCATTTTAAATGAACTTTTTCCTGTGATGAACAAAGCAATCCATTTTTGAACCAGGTGTGCGTTTTGTCATTTACACCTCTGTTGCTATTCTGAAATTGACTAACCCATCTAATATCTGTGCTGATATTAACTGCATTGGCTTTGTAAACGTTCAACAGGTGCCGGTGTAGGTTGATTGGTTCAATGGAGGAATTCACTGATACATCTCTGCTTCTGATGCACATCAAAGACAGAGGTTGCTTTCTTAGAATCTCACAGCATTAATATTTACGACAGAGAGATGAAACTTTCAGGTCATGACTGCATAAGTTCAGTCATCCTAACAATGTGATTTGCAATCCCCTCTGATCTATTCAGTCAGAATCAAACGATAAGAGACATTAATTAGGAAATGAGGTCCCCCCACATCGTGCCTGAATAGAAATATCCTTTGCACTTAATGTGTAAAAATCACCTTGATTATATGGAGGTGATTTTCTCTTGCCAATTCAATTGTTGCAAATTATTTATGATATTTATTTATAGCCATTGACCATCTAAAGTTTCCTGTTTGATTAGCATAGACACACGGTCAAAGTGCTTCTGTTTCTCACCTAAGTATAACAATATTGGACACTTATATGAGAAACTGGATATCTCTAAGGATATTAACTCGATTCCTACACTAAACTAACTTAAAAA
>JAUZSX010311207.1:0-12257 GCA_034780655.1 Idiosepius hallami | reverse complement strand
AGGGTAACACTGAATGTAAAAAGCCCAGGTAAGAGCACGTAAAATGGCCTTGTGCCAAACTTGGGTTGGTGCTCACCGAGTAAATATATTAGGGAGAAAATATCGGAGGGTCTGTTTTTGCCTTAAGTTACTAGGGCCGATATATCAGCACAGTAGGATTGAAAGGGTTGATTTACATTTAGTTTTAATTACTGCTACAACTGAATTCACTTTACTGAGGTCCAGCCTTTTACAACCAAAGACAATGGCGCAAGACCCAAGACTTAAAAGTTTGGTGCTGTGTAATGTTGTTATAGATACAAGCCTGTTAATGTTTTTTTCAAGGAATGACAAACTGGCTCTATGTAAAAGTGATTGCATGATAAAATAGAGGCAGAGGGAAGTCATGAGGGACCAGAGGGTCATGAATTCTATTAAACTATACTATTAAAACTCTAATCGTTACATTTGAACAGGTTCTACATCCGGTTTTGAATTTACGGGCATGCACGTGGCTAGATAAAGTAGGCACTGTATTTCCAGAAGAAAAAATGAAATTGAACTGTGAACACTGCTATTCTTAAATGGCCACCCATCTTACTACTGGCCAGGCTCGATGTTGCTTAACTTTGTTGATCTGACGGGAACTAGTGTCTCCAATCCAACTTGACCTTTTAAATCATTACAGCATTTTAGAAGTGGTGATTCTTGCTTAAAAAAAATTTCTAAACATTGAGAAGATAGGAGGAACCGTTTTTGAATTAAAAAGAAACAAGTAAATAAGTAACAGAGAAGCGTTTTTGAAAATTAGGAAAAAAATAATTAATTTTCAAACATGAATCTTTTTTGAAAAAAAAAATATTGGCAAGTCCCCGATGCCGGGCAGTAAAGATCTTAAAACAACATGCCTTGTTCCATCTTTGATTTCAGGGGACCAGCTGGAATAAGGGCCTTGGTTAAGGCCCCCGCAGACCCCACAATTGCGGAGGGGGGTGCAAGCTCCCTAGGGGCCACAAGGCTTCTTGGCTTTACAGATCTATTGTAATGCAAAAAATTACCAAAATAATTAGAAAAACCTGATCGCAATTAAAATATACATCAATCCATCTTTCTTTTTGTCTATGTCTCTCTATAATTATTTTTATATGTAAGTATATATCATTGAAGGCTCCAGTATATTGAGGGGGGCCAACTTGCCTTTTAAGGGTAAAGGGGCTACAAGGCGCATTCTGCATTTGGGCCAAGTTGCTAAGCCCAGCACTGGCTGGAATGAGAGGGTCTTTCTCGTTGAAACTTAAAAGGAACCGCAAAAACTGAACACAACATCTTTCGTAAAAGTAACTAGCCCTTCCATTATCAGCTTACCCTCTACCTTCCTGGATTGGTCGGCTATGTAGGTCCACCATTACAATACAGCTGTACCGACTGAGTTGTGTGGTTGTATTTATTTTAGAAATTCTTTGGGATCACGCTTAATCTATTTATTCATTTATTTTTGCTCTTGACTGTTGTCCTCATCTTGACTGTTGTCCACATCTTACAGTGTTATTGTTTTCCACTATATCTCCCAGCAACGAGGGTGGAGCATTGTTAAAAGCTCGGGCTCTGGAATCATATTATGCGAGTTCAAATCTCAGTCAAAACCATTGCATTCACTTTAGCTGCCTCGGGGAGATGGGGATCGTTTACTCGGGAGAGCAACTCATCTAGGTGAAGGGTAGCACTGAATTAGAAAAGCCTAGGTATATCGAGCACGAAAAAATGGCCTTGTGCCTAACTCGGTTTGGTGCTTGACCAAGTAAATATAATATCTCCCCGTCTTCGTCAGGTGTTTACTCATAACATAGGATATATTTATATTTACTTGTGCCAAGAATTGATCAGCGAAGTTGGAGCATTGGTAAAAGCTCAAGCTCTGGAATCGTAGTAAGCGAGTTCAAATCCCAGTCAAAAACAATTGCATTCACCAGATAGGGCTCATTAACTCAGGAGAGCAGTTCATCTAGGTGAAGTGTAACACCAAATAAATAAAACCCGGGTAAGAGCACGTACAAATGGCCTTGTGCCAAACTTGTTTTCTCTTGTTTTATCTCTTGGCTTTTGTAATAAGTGTTGTCCTTCACCTAGATGAGTTACTCTCCCGATTAACAAGCCCCACACGCCTGAAGCTGCTAAAGGTAAATGCAATGGATTTGAACTTTATAATAAGATTCCAGAGTCCAAGCTTTTACCAATGTTCTACCCTTATGTCACCAGATAGAAACTCTGAGTTTTGTAACTGTATCCCCAGCAACCATAGTCTTCCATAGTTGTTATTGGTTGCACCAACCACCTTTTGACCAACTAAACCTTTGGCTGACTTGGGTAGGAATTGAAACCACTATCTTCAGACTAATCTGGAACAGAAACAACAACAACTATCATGAAAGATGAGCACAACATTCCGCAAATAAATTAATGTACGGATTAACAAGCCTCATCTCAAACAATTCCCTTCATCAACTGTTACACCAGTGGCGCGTTGAGCAGCAAATTTGTATTTGCTGTTTCTGTAGCATACTTGTTTTTACGAGAAAAAGTTGCTAGCCCTATGCTCAACCTAATGAGACCAAAAACAATCAGGATGACGACAATAGTCTCAATAACAGATGTAAAAATGCATGAATTTGGTTTTCATTCTCTTTTAATGTTTTTTCTTCTTTTATTTCAGATTAAATTGCACAGATCTTCAACAAATACAAGTGAAATGCCACCATGAAAAAATATCTAAAAGACTTTTTCCACAAAGTAGGCCCGAACAACATCTCAGAATTCCTAAAAGAAATAAGACTATACAGCAAAATATATTAAAAAAAAAACACCTCTATTTTGCCTATCATAACTAACACCCACAAAACTTCAATATTAATATTTATCTTAAAATTTAAAAAAAAAGTTTAAGCAAACAAAAAAAAAAAAATTAGCAAACAATAAAAAAACACAACCAAATAATCTCTTCAGCATTAAATAGCCCAAGAAGGTTGATATACTGGTAAAATAAATCAACCAATCAATCAACCAAACTATCCCTTCAGTATTAAATAACCTAAGAGGGTTGATATGCTGATAAATAAAACAACCAACCAATGAATATTTCAGATTTTCTTGAAGCAGAAATAATTACTTTTAAACAACACCATCAGCATCATCTTTTAATTTATGAGAAATTTTCAAAGAATTTATAATAGAACCTTTCATTCCATTATTCTAGAAACAGAAGAAACCCTTTGTTCCTGTTTAAAAAGAGCCTTTTCACTCAATCTGTGCTTTTTTAGAAACTTAGTTAAAAAAAAAAAAGAATATCTCATTATCTAAATATTAATTTACTTGTCTGATGTCCATCTGGTGTCCCAAATAAGAATCATCATCATCACAAACTGTAATTAATACCAAAATATCTAAATATTAATTTACTTGTCTAATATCTATCCGGTGTCACAAGTAAGCATCATCATCATTAACTTTAATTAATACAAGGGGAAGTCCATTTGGCCTCGTGGGTAGGCAGTAGAATTTCAGAATCGTACAACACAAGTTCGAATCACAGTCGTTCCATTTGTTTTAATAATTGCACTAATTTTATTTACTTTAAGAAATTTAAATGTTTTTAAATTGAATTACATCTTTTCAATTATAAATTATCAATTTTAAAATAATGAAATATAGGTTAGCTTTTCTTCTGTTACAAAATAAATTCTAGGTTCATAACATTTTCCGTTTTAAAAGAATAAATTCTAGGCTCATATTTTCCCTTTTAAAAAATAAATTATAGGCTCATAATATTTTTCCAATAACCATAAAAAAGTTTAGTGAATAAATAATTATATATTTTTTTCCCTTTTAAAAAATAAATTATAGCCTCATATTTTCCCTTTTAAAAAATAAATTTTAGGCTCATAATATTTTTCCTTTTAAAAAATAAATTATAGGCTCAATACTTTCCCTTTTAAAAAATAAATTATAGGCTCAATACTTTCCCTTTTAAAAAATAAATTATAGGCTCATAATATTTTTTCAATAACCATAAAAGAGTTTAGTGAATAAATAATTATATATTTTTTTCTAAAATTAAATCCCTAAATTTTAAACAAAGACACTTAAAAACAAACAAAAGATAAAGAAGAATAAAACTATTAAACCATGATATTACATGGGAATTTCAAGATCATATTATCAAACCCAATTGATTTTTTAAAAGGCAATTTTAATTAAAAGCTCTTGAAAGAACCAAAACAATTCAGAATTATTAAATTCCTTCAGAATTATAAGAAATGGTAAAACAGTCAAGTAATGACAAGAATATTCTTTAATAACAGCATAGTGTCTAATGACTCTGGGTTTGGTATGAGAGCAGAGATTAGACAATCCGATTAACTACAGAGGGTAAATTTAACCCAACAAATTACAGAGCAGAAAGGTGATAACTTCTCCATGTAAGAACCCTGAATCAACAGTTTTTCTTACTTTACCAAGTTTTGGACTAACAGACATGAGGTTTCAACTACCATGGAATTTCCATATATTCTACTAGTATTTATGAATTTCAAGATCATACAATCAAACCAAATTGATTTTTTTTAAAAAACAATTTTAATTAAAAGCTCTTGAAAGAACCAAGACAATTCAGTAATATTCAATTCCTTGTGTATAATAATAAAAAAAAAAGATGGATTACTCAATTCATCAAAATATGTCCCTATCTCGAATTCCGGTGGTCGGTGAAAATATGTTTCCCGGGGAGCTTTATTCCAAACAGTTCACACCCATCACCTACCCTATCCAGATTCAAGAAAGAGCTTACAACATGGAGAAACAGTATCAGGGTAAAGAATGCGGGCCTGAAAATCATGCCAAGGAGGCAAGTGCCCAAGCGTCTAATTCCTCAAACCCTGGACCAGGAAATACGAGTGCCAGCACGAATAAAACCGATAATCCTAGCTTGTGCCAGCCAAAGGTGAACAACACCACAGAAAATAGAACATTTTTTTGCAGCTACTGCGGCAAGCAGTTTGTCCAAAGGTACATCCTCGAGATGCATTTGAGAACACACACTGGGGAGAAACCATTCAGCTGTGAGGTGTGCAGCAAGACGTTTGCTCGCAGGGACACCCTGCAAAGACACCGAAGAGTCCACAGCGGAGAGAAGCCGTATCAGTGCGAGATCTGCCTCAAGCATTTCTCGCAGAAGCATTACTTTGAGCTCCACAGGCGGACGCACATGCCAAACAAACAGTTTCAGTGCGACGTCTGCCTTGAATATTTTGTTCAAAAGGACTACCTTGAGATCCATCGTAGAAAACACACAGGGGAAAAACCCTTCCAGTGTGATTTTTGCATTCAAAGATTTGCGCGGAAGGATACCCTAGTGATCCATCGTAGGATCCATACTGGGGAAAAGCCGTTCCAATGTGAGGTTTGTGCCAAGGAGTTTTCTCAAAAGGACAAACTCTATGTGCACAGACGGACCCACATACGACATCGACCGCACAAGTGTGACATATGCTTTAAAGAGTTTGCGCATAGAGACTACTTGGTTATTCACCATAGGTCACACACTGGAGAAAAACCTTTCCAATGTGACCTGTGCGTTCAGAAGTTTGCTCGAAAAGATATACTTCAAATTCACCGTAGGACACACACAGGAGAAAAGCCATTCCAGTGTGAAGTTTGTATGAGGAGCTTTGCCCAAAAAGACAAGCTCCGTCTGCATAGTAGAACGCATACTGGTGAACGACCATTCTTTTGCGAGTACTGTCCGAAACGTTTCTCGCAGAAGAATACTCTAAAACTACATCATAGAATACACACTGGAGAGAAACCCTTCCAGTGTAGCATATGTTTGAAACAATTCGCCCAGAGCAATTACCTCCGTATACACAATCGAACGCACACAGGCGAACGGCCTTTCGGGTGTGACATTTGCCTCCAGAAATTCGCCCGTCGAGAAACGCTGCAAATACATCGACGCATCCACACGGGGGATCGCCCCTTCCATTGCGAAGTTTGTCCGAAGAGGTTCTACCAGCGGGATAAACTGCGAATACACATGCGGACGCACACGGGCGAAAAGCCGTACGAGTGCGACAAATGTTCCAGGAGGTTCGCCCGGAAAAACTCGTTACGGATGCACTACCGAATCCACACCGGGGAGAAACCATACACGTGCGGGGTTTGCCAGCGTAGTTTCTCCCAGCACACCTACTTACAAACGCACAGCCGGATACACTCTGGCGAGAAGCCCTTCGCGTGCGATCTCTGTGAGCGGAGATTTGCCCGTAGGGACACCCTGAAAATACACCGACGGACCCACACTGGAGAGAAACCATTTGCTTGTAACATTTGCAATAAAACTTTTATCCAAGCTGATAAATTACGGCGTCATCAGGTCGTACACAAACCTCCAATCCCAATTAGCAGCATCTCAACATATAATACACCTTCTAGTAGTATTAATAAAGCTACTGGTAGTATCTCAACATATAATACACCTTCTAGTAGTATTAATAAAGCTACTGGTAGCAGCTGTAGTGTTGCTAACTGTACAAGAGATAACTGCAATGAAGGCTGCAGAAGTCATGCTGCAGCTGGTGATGATAGTGGTGATGCGGCTGGTGGTGGTGCTCGTGGTGAAAATTCTGCTGGTACTAGTGCTGGTGGTAATAATGGAACTACTGGACCAAATAGTACTAAAAACCTGCCTGCAAATAAAACCAATCCAACTGAAATATATCCAACTTCAAATAATTATTTATGGTCACTGTAATGCTTTGTGTTCTGTTGGTTGTATCATACAAAATACTTTCTAGGTAATACCCTTTGGAGAGGTATGAATCTATTAACCTTTCTAGACATGGATTAAAAATGCAAATACAGTTCTTCTAACAGCCAATTACATAAAATGGGATTTTTAAAAAAATTCTTACTTTCATTGACATTTTTAACCAACAATCTTTCTAGTTAATACCCTTTGGAAAGATATGAATCTATTAACCTTTCCAGACATGGATTAAAAATGCAAATATAGTTCTTCTAACAGCCAATTACATAAAATAGGATTTTTTTAAAATTCTTATTTTCGTTGACATTTTTAACCGACAGCTTTTCTAGTTAATACTCTTTGGAGAGGTATGAATCTATTAACCTTTATTTAATTGATGAGAATCGACTGTTCTTATCCAGCTTTCCATACTTTCAGATATCTCCTTTCAGTTGATATCACACCTAATGTTCAAGTCATGTTGGAGACACCAGTTTCTATCAGATCACTGAAGTTAAGCAATATCAAGCCGGGTCAGTATTTCAGATGGGAAATCATTTAGGAATAATCAGATACCGTATCTTGTGTCAGAACATAGAAATACCCAGGTTAGTATCTGGGGGTGCGGTTAAACCTTAGGAAAGGAACACCTGTTGGGCAGGTGGCATGGCGGATCTTAGTAAATCAAGAACATGACAGCCCGATGCAATCTGCATCATGGACACCACCTGTCTCATCCCTCTTGAGCTGCAGTAGAAAAACACCAAAAATTATTCCTCAAAATAAAGACCATCAAATGTTTACAAACTTTTGGGACAGCCTAATATATTATTATAATGTTGTCCCAAAAGTCTGTAAACATTTTGAAATTTTACATGCCAAGTAATAACAGAAACAATAAAAATTATTTCTCAAAATAAAGACCATCATTTTCCAAGACTCATCTGCCATCCATCTGCAAGTTTTCAAAGCTGGTGAAAGAAAAATTTAGCTGGCTTTGAATCAAAGAAATCTTGACAAAAACTTTTGGGACACATTTTGATGATATGAGGTTGTCCCAAAAAAGTTTGTAAACCCCTTTGAAATTTTACTCACCAAGTCATCAAAAAACACCAACAAAAATTATTCTCCAAAATAAAGATTATCAAGACTTTACAGACTTTTGGGACAAATCATTATATTTATATTTGGTTGTCCCAAAAGTTTGTAAACACTTAAAAATTTAACTTGCCAATAAAAAAAAGTCACAAAAATTATTCTCCAAAATAAAGACCATCATTTTCCAAGACTTTCTGCCATCGATTTCTGCAAGCTTTTGGATCTGGTGACAGTACCATTCAGCCGGCTTCGAATCAAAGAATTCTTGACATGCTTCCTCCTTGACTTAATCAAATGATTATTTTTATTTTTGAGATGAGGTATCATAATAAAGATATTAAATTGCAATTAAAACACCTGAAGAAGGCCTGATGGTTACCAGGCCGAAACATTGTGTATGAAAACATCAAATCACCAAGGTGAGGAAAAAAGTCCGAAAAAAAACATTTATTATCTTTAATCCAACGAGTTCCCAGCAGAGAGTGGGTGACGTTTAACCGTGCCCAGGCCAAGCTAGCTAAGACCCAAATTAACATCTCAATGTAGGGCTTTGTGCAGGACGCAGTTTGCCCATGTGGCGCTGCTGAGCAAACCATCACCTACCTATTCACTGACTGCCCACTTAGTGTGCCTTGCACTAATTTAGACCTAAGGGATGTGATGGTTATAACCGATTGTTTCCTCTCTAGATGGAGCGGCATGATATGATGATGATCAAACGAGTTGCATCAGCGGCTGTTCAGCAAGTGTTGCATTGAGTGGAAAAGGGTGTGATCTGCTGGAGCATAGTCAGGACTGTACTTTGGTAGGTGCTGCTGGGTACCTTTGCTTCAACTCTTTGTAGACTCGCTTCAGTTGCTGACAGAAACAATGACAAAAAATTTTAAAATTGCATAAAACTTTTTTTGCAAGTGTTTGCAAACTTTTGGGACAACTTAATAATTCATTACTTTTTACATTTCATTACCAATAACTGATCTAGTTTAATTTCAGTGGAAATTCTTTGAGATAAGGCTTTATAATCTATGTATGAATTCATTTGTATTTATTTGGGAATTCTTTGAGACGAGGCTTCTAAATCTATGAATTGATTTATTTGTGAACTGTTGTCCTCATCTGTTTCGGAAAAAACAACTATGGAAGATGAGGACAGCAATTCACAAATAAATTAATACACAATCACTTTGATATGTGGTTTTTTTTAGTCAGGATTTAAAAGTTAAATAAAAAGTTTTAGCTATATTCTAAACATTGGATGAAGGGCTAAAAGAAAGTGTGGACTGATCCATCAGTCAATAAGGCCATGCCTGAAGGTCCTAGATTCCTAGATTTTTTTCATTTCAACTTTGTTATTTGTTATATTCCTAAATACTTAGGAAATAAGACAACGTAAGTTACACCGAGTGGAAGTGTAGAAGGGGTTTATTTATAATACAGAAACATAAGGCTGCTCGCCTAAGGTAAGTATAAGGTACATAGTAACAAGTATGGGGAAGAAAGTCTGAGGAGGAGGTAAGACCATCCGTCTTACTGCTACTGTATGTCTGGACCGACGTCGTACTGAGCGGTGTCTTGCCTTCGCTGTTAAACAGTCCAATATATATACACAGTTTAGTTCCTTCACAACATTATTCTTTATCTGTTTATTTTTAATCTCGTTAATTTAAAAAGACACAAGCGGACACGACAGGACCACCATTGGATGATGAGACTGGCTTTAAAGACTGGCTTTGAAAATTTGTTTTTCTTGCCAACAAATGATTTAATAGTTTTCAGTATCATCAGAAGGGAGGGGCAGTGTTACCTGCTCTGTTGACAGGTAACAGAATGAATACTCACTCACTGATCACTCACAAAATCTGTTTGTTTTAAGCTTCAAGTAATTTGTGGCTGTCTATCCACTAGAACAGGGATTGGCAAGGGTGGAACAGTTCTTAACTAGGGTGGGACAGTTCATTACAATGTTGGGACTGCATTTTAGGACCAGCGTGGCGGGATGTTTGAGGATGGGGTGATATCCTCGAAATATAACAAATAAAAAAAATAATAACAAAACCTGCATCCTTTAAGCCTTTATAAAAAAAAAAAAATTAATATTTATTAATAATCTATTTTTAAAAAAAGAGTTGCTTTTTTTTAAATAAAATAGTTTAAAATTTCCAAAGGAAACATAACATTTTTTAACTTGAGTATTAATTTTTTTGTTATGGACTTTTGTTCTCATCTTGATAGTTTTTGTTGTTTTCTCACGTTCCGACAGCCAACTTCACTTCTAGCCGTCTCAAAAAAAGTTAATACTCAGATTATGAAGCCTCATCTCAAAAATAAAAAATACAATTTTTAACTTTTCTAAGCTTGAAACTTTTTTTTAAAATTCCTTTTTAAAACATGAAAAAATATTTCTAAATTAATAAAAAGTATGAATCCAAAAAAAAAAGTACAAAATTTATTTTTCACTCAATTAGCCCAATCAACCCTAATCAATCACAATGAATTATATCATTCATTTCCCGCTAACCTCCAGTCTGTGCATGGGCATTGATTGGTCCACAGAAGAAATTTTGGTGGCTTTTCACTCTGTGCCGTCAATTTCTCAGAAAGGGGGCATTAATTTATTTGGGTCATAATTACATTTACACAGTCTAGAATTAGATAATTTCACTTTTTAATTACAATTGCATAAAGTTACGCTTGCTACGAATACGATATTATAAAATCATTTTTTCTTCTTATATTGAATATTTATTCTTTTTTTGTTTTAATTTGTTTTATTTTGTAATTTTTATAATTATTTTCATAATAATTGTATTATTTTCATAATAATTATTATTTTTGTTTAATAAATTCTGTTATTTTTTCATAATAATTAGTTTTGGTAAATAAATTAATTCAATATTTTCATATTAATAATGTCTGTTTGTTCGTTTAATTTATTTTTTCTATTTCAAAATTCCCACCGCCAGTGAAACAGATTCTAAACGATGTAAATGTAATTATGACCCAAATGGATTAATGCTCCCTTTCTGAGAGATTGACGACACAGTGTGAAAAGCCACCAAAAAAGTGATTGTTCTCAGGATTAAACGATCTAAAAAGGTTGATATGTCATGAAACCATGCCAAACAAATTTATTTTCTTGTTCCTGATCTAAAACTAACCTTTTGCTGATTATCATTTTTTTTTTTACTTATCTTTTTGTAGCCAGTGTACTTACTATTCTGGAACAAGAACGATATATCTTTCACTTTATTCTTGATGGTGTTTGGCTGACTCATTAAATTTGGAACAAAACCCAATATTTATTGTGAGCTTATAGCTTTTATTAAATGTGAGTGTGTCATTTTTATTGTGACCCCTAGTCTACCCGGAGCCAATTCTCTGAGTCAAGCATTATCTTAAAATATCTTTATCATAGATTCTAGAATATAGGATTTAAGCTCTCACAAGGTTGATATGTCGTTAGACAATCAAACCAAACAATTTTTTTTTTATTTTCTGATCAAAAAATAATCTTTTGCTGTTAAAAACTGATAAAAATAAGAGCAGAGCCATAAAAGCCCTTTCCCTCCCCCCAAAAAATGTTAAAAACAAGAGTAGAGACAACCCCCCCGCCACCTTAACCCCCCAAAAACACCCCCAAAAATCCTGATAAAAACAAAAGTAGAGACAAAAAAGCCCCCACCGCCACCTCAACCCCTCTCCTTCGATAAAAACAAGAGTTGAGAAAATGATAGTAAAAAAATAACAGAAATACAGCTTTTTGAATAAGAAGTATTTTTTTAAAATTTTGACCACCAAAACAAAACAAAAACAAGGAAAAATAAAAAACAAAGATCCAACAGACACATCTGAAAAAGAATTAAGGTATCTCGAAATATCACACCCCGTTTTTTTTTTTAAAAAAAACCCTGATTTCGCAAAATTACCAACGAGTCAGTCGAAGCTGTTCTATTAAAGGACCACATTAGGTTCAAAATATCCATGTGTCTTTTTTTTGCCTCAAGTTACTAATAAGGCCGATATATCGGCCCTTTAGGGTTGAAAGGGTTAAATTCTTCTGTGTTCAGTAGGTTTAAGGGGACTTTAAGATCTGGATGGAATCCAAGCAAAACCTGACCAAATCGCCCTTTTTTTTTTTCTCAAGTCACCAGAGAACTTGTAATGGTTCATTGATTTTATTGGTAAAATTATTGATTAATGCTGTCTGTTACTAATGGCAACTGAGTGAGATGTTTGACTAGTTTATATTATGGAGTACCAATTTGTGACGCACTCCTGAAGACTACAATAAAAGAGTAAAAAAAAAAATCATCTATATATTATTACACTAACTTTTTTAATTTTAGTACTTTTTTAATTTGAGTTTGTTATCAGAGCGTGATGA
>JAUZSX010311196.1:0-12258 GCA_034780655.1 Idiosepius hallami | reverse complement strand
ACACACACACACACACACACACACACACACACACACACACACACATACATACATATATATATATATATATATATATACCCATCTGAGGTCCTTGAAAAGCTATGATCAACCTTGGAAAATCTTTTGTTCTAATCAAGAATCACAGAATTTCCTATTTAGCCTTATTCCAACCATGAGGGTAATTGGTACTCAGTCATGGTTGACAGAACAAGAGTTCAATCACCTGACGATTGAGAGGTTCATCATTTGAAACGTTGTGAAGGCAACCATAATAAAGATTAAGACAATGCTCCGAAAAATAGATGTACTTATAATTTAGTATCCTTTATACAGTTAATAAGTTTCTTCTTGATCTCTGACTGAAGAAGGTGAGCAAGTTACAGCTCTCATAGTTGTTGACAAGTAACAAGATGGCTATGTTAGGTGGATTGAGGTCAAAAGAATGACCCTGAATTCTTCTTCCATAATTGACACAGTTTGGTATATAAGGGAAATATTGAAAGATTTCTTTATTATTTTCTAACAAAATTTGTTTGTAAAAGAAAAAAATAATTTTTTGAAATATTACTAACATCGGAATTCAGAAAATGTTTTTGCTTCATTAATAGCACTAATGTCTACATGAACCAAGTGGAATTTTAAGAATTTTTTTATTTAAAGATTTGCTACTAAGAACCTTCTCCTACAATTTCACTTTTGTGTCTTTCTTTTCTAAAAAAAAAAAGAAAAATAAGATAAGTATTTTTATTCACTTAAAATATTTAGTCAGTTGTTATTCTTGTCAATAAAAAAAAAACCCAAAAAACATACATCTATTTCTTTTATCTCTATTTTCATCTTCACCTTTTTCTCTTACCCATTCTCCTTTACTTTCATTTCTCAATTAAAAAAAAATAAAAGTTAAACTTACAGCTAGGAGTATCACAACCCAAAAAACTCTCTAAAACATTTAAATATAACTTTAGCGAGTGTAAATCTTATTTATGCATAGTAATTCTGTTTAACGCTAGAAGAACCAAGTTGAAATCATATCAGCCTTCAAAAAACAGCTGCCCTGCCTGGTTACATAGACACTTATTTACCTAGCAAAAGAAAATCTCTTTACTGCATAAGTTTTCCAGACTAAAAAACTTTGTCTCTGATTTCACGTTTCCTAATAATCTCCAGCTTTCCATCATTTGCTACTTTTGGCAAAACTTCCTCTGTTTAATCTCTCAACGTTCCAGTAAAATATCATCCATCCATCCAGTGTACAAAAACAAAGAAAGAAAGAAAGAAAAAAAGAGAAGCATAACTTGTCAAAAGACTGACACGTCACCAGGGATGGACTGAGCCATCGGTCCAATTGGACCTGCTCCAAGGGCCCACCACTGCAAGAGGGCCTGCCTGACCCAGCCCTCCTTGTGTGTGTTTTTCAGGGCTGTGTAGACTCCCAAACCAGGCACAAGTACAGGCAAATCGATGACCATGGAAAAATGAAAATTTGAAAAGAGAAAGAATCTTTGCTGAAAATCGGGGTAGAAGCTAAGTGGGTAAGGAATTGGAATCGTACTTGGTATAAGAATTGTTAATCAACATTTTCCTAGAATCAGAATTGGAATCGTACTTGGTATCAGAATTGTTAATCAACATTTTCCTGGAATCGGAAAAAACTTGGAATTAGCCCAACACTAATCTTAAACTAAAGTTTTTTTTCTTATTCAAGCCAATATGCACAGATCATCAATGTGGCATTTAAATGTAAAAATTGGGAAAGAGGCCCCATGGGATTTTTGGTCTGAGGGTCCTTAATACTCTCAGTCCTCCCCTGCTAGTCACCCAAGAAAAAAGTAATAACCTTTTCAGACCAAATGGTTTTATCTTCACTTCACTTGTCTGTCTCTCTTTGTCTTTTCTCTCTCTCTCTCTTTCTATCTCTCTCTTTCTCTCTCTTTCTCTCTCTCTCTCTCTCTAGTCTTATATAATCTTTGTTCAAAGCCTCCAGTATGTTGAGGAGATGCAAATTGCTTTTTTCTAGGGCAGAGGAGCCGCAAGGTGCATTCTGGGTTGAAGCTATTATTTATTGTTCTTGCTGGATCATATCTCTCCATATACTTTTCATCAAGCCATTATGTCTTCATCTTGTTGGTTTGTCCTGTTAGGGGGCAGTATAGTGACAAGCAAGTTAATTAAATAAGCACATACACACACACATACATACATACATACACACATGTTATCATTCATTATCATCTTCACACATCCATTGTTCAACTTAAGACAGTCTATATAATATATAATATATATTCGCTGTTAAGCAGATTCCCAGGCTTTTGTAATCAGTATTACCCTTCACCTAGATTAGTTATTCTCATTGAGTTGATAGGCTTCATCTTCTCAGGTTTTTGGAACCAATGTTATCCTTACACATAGATGAGTTACTCTATCAAATTAATGAGCCTCATTGATGCGCGCTCTCCCCGACGCTCTTCAACTACTCCATCTACTGGATTATGGTGAGCGCCGTCCAAGGCTTCACTGGGGTTCAGGTCGGTCGCAACTTGGCCTTGACCGACCTGGAGTATGCTGACGACATTGTCCTTCTTGGCAACAGCCTCGGGGAAGTACAGGCAGTCATCAACCATGTGCATGCCAGCGCGCGCGTGGTCGGCATGCGCATCAATACTGCAAAGACGAAGGTGATGACGGCGCTGATACCCCCGAGGCCCAACAATCCATCCTGCTCGACGGAATACCCCTGGAGATGGTGGACCACTTCACATATCTGGGCTCGTCTTTTTTCCCGAACGGCCAGGGTGGCAATGAGATCGAGCGCTGCATCAACCTTGCGAGGGCCGCCTTCAACCGCCTTCAGAAATGTCTCTGGTCAAGACGGGAGATCGCCTTGTGTACGAAGAGCCGCGTCTACTGGCTACTCTTCGATTCCGTCGCCTGTGCTGGTCTGGCCATGCTGCACGCCGTCCTCCGCGTGAACTGGTTCGCGACTGCCTCCTCCCGAAGCGTCTACCAGGCTGGCGCAAGCGTGCAGGAGGTCAGCACAAGACGTGGGCAACCACGCTGAAGGAGGACCTGGAGCCAATCTCGGGTCCAAACGTCGTGGGACTTCGGAGGTGGAACCGGGACTGGGCAGAGATCGGGGTGGAACTGGCTCAAGATCGACGATCATGGGCCGCCGCTGTGAGAGACGCCTCGAATGTTTTTGGTGATGCCGGCTCAACCCGTCTAGGGTGAATGCCGATGCAAGTACAAGTAGGTAATGAGCCTCATCTCTCGAGGCAGCTGAAAATTGAACACAAGGATTTTGATTTGAATTTAAACCCATATAATATGATTTCAGAATCCAAGCTTTTACAACTGGCCCAACTTTGGAGCCTCTGTATTAAACACACACACACACACACATATATATATATATTTATATATATACATGTTATGAAAAATAAAAGTCTAACAATGTATGATAGAACAATTTTTGAGAATATCAAAAACAAGACTATCATTAATGACGATACGTTTCGAATTCACCGTCATCTAGGCATATTTATCATGATTATTATTATTATTGCAACATTCATGTATTTAGAAAGATCATGTGGACACAATATTAAAATAAATAGATAATAATGATAATAATGAATATGCCCTGACGAAGGTATATCCAAAACATGTGGGCATTGTGTGTGTGGAAATATACAGGTTAGTGTCTGGGAGTGCACTTAAACCACTAAGTAGATATACCTTAGTCTTTCGTAAGACAAGCATCTAGAGAAGGAAAACTCTGAAGTGTTGTTCATGTAATCCGTGGTGGCATATCATGCACTTAATGTATTTTATCAGCATTTTCAAGAAGTATGGATAGTGCTATACAAGCCTTCACCTCTTTAAATGAATCAGTGTCATAGTTTGAAGCCACACTTGATTTGATGGCACTCATATGTCAAAATCGACGATAAACTCCATTATTTATATATTTAAGGATATTATTTGAAAAAAAAACACGTTTTACAAATAATGGTAAAAGAATACACAACAAAGGAATGCAATAAAAACGCATTCTACCTACCACAATGAAAACAAACATATCAAAACACAATAAAACCAAAATGTAACTGGCATAAAATGTCAATCCTTGAGGATGGTCATGGAGGACTGAAAATGTTTGGAAGAGGACTGGGGCTTTATATTTGGAACCCTGACCCCACAACTAAGTTTCTTGTAAGAAAACAAAAAAGAATTGAATTAAAAATATTGAAAAGAAAAATTTTAATTATTTTTTAATAAAATGTGTCTGATTCTGTGTAGTAAGATTGCTTCAATTTATAGTTAGAGTGCTCAATATTAGTGATAGAGCAGGTATGTTAGTTAAGCGTAGATATATATATACATATATATAGTATGTGTGTGTGTGTGTTGCAAGTTCAATAAAGGAAGATTAATAAATTCTCTAAATAAACTAGAATCGACTAAATAATATTTTTCTTCAAAGTAAAAGAATTTCCAAGTTTTAATAAAATCCAATCTAGTCTTTAATCTTGCTTAGAATTTTGTAATCATTTTGCTGTTTTCATTGTCTGAAATTATGTAGGAATCAAAAATATTTTCTTTAATATCTTTGCTTTTCAAAGAGTCTTTTTGATTAGTTCTGTCTGCAGTTTTTAATTTATTTGACTTAATACTTGATTATATTAGCACATCTCTTTTTCTTTCTTCCTATCTTCATTTCTATCTATCTCTCTGTTCTTCATATACACTTACATAATTTCTTTTTGTAATAAATGTGAACTTACTTTTTCTAGTATCTTTAAATGACTTCCTTCCTTCCTTCCTTCCTGGCAGCTTATAAATCATGGAGTATTTGTTATTAAAATTATTGAAAGAATTCAGAGAGTGTGGTAAAATTAACTAAAGAATTTATGAGTGTGGTAAAACTTAGCTTAAGAATTTAGGGAACGTGATAAAATTTAGCTTGACCCTTTTGACCCTAAAGGGCCGATATATCGGCCTAAGAAACCTAAAGCAAAAATAGAGACACCAAAATCTCGACCCTAATATGGTCCTTTAATGGAACAGCTCTGAATGACTAGTTGTTAATTTTGTTAAGTCAGGGTTCAAATATTAAGGTCAAAATATTGTGTGTGTGTCTTCTTTTGCCTTAAATCGCCAGGGTTGATATATTGGAACTTTAGGGTTAAGTGTTTAGGGACTGGGGTAAAACTTGGCTTTAGAATTTAAAAAGTTTGGTAAAACTTAGCCTGAGAATTTAATGAGTGTTGTAAAACTTAGCTTAATTATTTCAAGAGTGTGCTGAAAGTAATTAATATCTTCATTCTTGTCATCATTATTTTTATTCCTTATGATTGGAAGTCATCATAATAAACTGGTTCAGTGCTTGAACTTTTGAATCCTAATATTTAAGATCAAATCCAATTTGCTGTTGCATTCATTTTCAAACTAACATCCTTGAGAATGGTATGAATTTCTGTATTCCACTCAGCAATAGGTTAAATACAGTTCTAACATATAGGTATAGACAGTGTCCAAAAAGTTTCCGTGCAGTAGAAAATGATGTCTTAATGCAAATGGAGAACATTTCCAGCATTTCATTTAGGATAGGCTGTGATATTGGATATAAATAAAACTTTTTTATTGGTAAAAATTGTAACGTTTAAATGTTTTATAATGAAATGTAATGTTTATTAGTTTATTTAAGTTTCAATATAGCCATAGTGCATAGTAATTCTTTTTGACACTCACTACAAATGTAAATATTGATGGTTGATCCAAAAGTAATGCAATCTATTTTGTTTTATTCCACCTGAATGGATGAGAAGAAATTGTAAATTGCATTTTTATTATGACTGAACTTAGGCATTCATGATACAAAAATTTAATCTCTCTTTTGCAGATAATATGGACGTGCATCAGAAGCAGAGATGTGTCTTTGAATTCCTCCATGCAGAAAAAAATTGAACTGATCATTTACTAGTGCCAGTTAAATGCTTACAACGCCAATCAGTTTATTTCATCACAGTGAGGAGATGGGTTTGTCTATTTCAAAGTGGCAGCAGTGATGTGAATGACAAAGCACATCATGGAGTGTCTTGCTGCTCATTGCTGTGAAAAGTACTTTATAGCCAGTTGGACTTTAGAATTTAAAAACGCAAGTTTGAATTGTAGTCGTTCTCTTTGTGTTCATAATTGGACTAATATCCTTGGGTAAGGTATGAATCCCCATATGCCCTCCAGCAATGGGTTAAATTGTGCTCGTTGTTTTATTCTACAAATTCTGTGTGGATAAAAAGAACGTTTATAAAAAATAATTTTCTTCGGCCTAAAATGACCTAAAAAAGTTGATATGTCATAAAAATAAAAAAGCATACAAACAAAATAAACATAGAAATACTAGCTGGACTCATAAAAGTATATATCGTTATCAATAAGTTCTTAGCTTTTTAAATAAAATAAGAATTTTATGTCTTTAAAAATTATCAAATCAGCAATAAAAATTCAATTTATTTCAAAACTGATAAAACATAAATATTTTGCTATTAAGTGTCATCTAACAATTTTAAAATCTTTTTTAGCATTTCAAATTCAATGGTTGGTCATTCTATTGTTTAAAATAATAATCAAATATAAATAATTATATTGATTTTTATGATAAAATATTGATGATAAAAACAAGTTATGTTACTTAAGTCACATAAGTCTCAGACAATGTTCAAGAGTGTTGTTTCTATTATGTGTCCTTCCTTTTATATTTTGTTTGTTACAGTGGCACAGCTAGAGTAAATGTCACCTGGGGTGGTATGACCAAATGTCACGTAACTGACCCCCTCCTCACCCTATGCTGAATACAAAGCTTCTCAAATAGATCAGGAAACCCATGCAAGACCACATTATTAAACTATTAAACTCTATCATTTGCAGTGGTCTACCAAGGAGGGGCGGATGGGGTGCTCTTCCCAGGGCAGCACATGCCAGAAGGCGGCATTTTTAGGTTGTAAAAATAGATGATAAAAAAAAGGAATTGTAAAGTAAGCTAACAAAAAAATCTGAAATTTTATAACTAAAATGAGTTTTTAATGTTGTAGTTTTGTTTTATGTGCATAAAAATTATGTTTTTAAAAATATTTTTAAACTGTATCATAGCTAATTTGGGAAGATGGGGCTCGTTAGCTTAATAGAATAACTCATCTAGGTGAAGGGCAAGGCTGATTACAAAAGCCCAGGGAATTAATGAACATGTAAAAATGAGCAGGTGTCTAACTTGGGTTTGTGATCAACAAATTAAATATATCCTCATCTAGATGAAGGGCAACATTGATTGCAAGAGCCTAGGCATACAATAAGAATGAAAGAATGGCCTTGTGCCTAACTTGGGTTTGTGCTTGACTAAGTAAAAATGTATCTATCCTAATTATCTTGATCTTGATCTTCAGTGCAGCTTCTTTTTAACCAGTGTTGAGGATTGTCCACCTGTCGTTCTTGCTACTTTCTTTTTCTTTTACTCTGTGATTTTTTTTTAACAATCACTATCTCCAAATCTAAATTCAGTCAGCTGCTTCATTATTTTCTGTCTTTCTTTCTTTCTTTCTTTTTTTTATTCATTTATTTATTCATTTCTCTCTTTCTTTTCTTTCCTTTTTTTTATTCATTTCTTCATTATTTTCTTTCATTCTTTCTTTTTTTTATACACTATTTTTACAAAGACATTTTTTATTTCAATCTCTTCTTTTAGTAATCTTCTGCTTTGCTTGTAGATTCTGTCATTTCTTTTTGGGCCCAAAGCCATCATTTCTTTATCCCTCCTCCTTTTCTATCTTTCTCTCTCACTTTCTTTCTCTATCTGTCTGTTTGTCTCTTTATTAACTCTTAATTATTCTCTTCTTTCTTTCTTTCATACATACTTTTCTTTTTTTCTTCTTTCATTATATTTTTCTCTCTTTCTTTCATACTTTTATCAATAAATTCCTTTATTGTTTCATTCTTACTTTCATTAATGAATTATTTTTTCTTTGTTTCCTTCATTTTTTCTTTCTTCCTTTCTTTGTTTCTTTCTTTCTCTCTGACCCACCAACTCTTAATGATATCACAATTTCTTTCTTTCTTCCTTCTTTGACCAACTTATCCTAAACATTGGCTTTTGTCTGTCTCTCTTTCTTTTCGACCAACCCACCCTTAACAATAATATAGCCTGAAGGAATTTCTCGCTACGTTCAATCATCCTGTTACATAAATTCTTACTTGAAGAGCTCAAAGGCCATATAAGTACTTGGCAAACTTATCAAATTCTCTTTGCCAAGCTCTTCACTTCAACAAACTGTCATCATTTCACTTATTAACAAATCAAATTGGAACAAATTAAAAAAAAACAAACAAAAAACCCATTATCTTAACCATGGGTTTGCTATGTTTTTGGCAGTGGGACGATTCAGTGCCAAATTAGCACTTCATCATTATAGTCAAAAATTTGTTTACATCATAAAAATTAATTCAGTAAACTAATTGTTTAAAGTAAAAAATAAAAGGACTTGTTAAGAATTATATTTTCTGAAAAATATTTGAATTGTTTTTGTATCAATATTTTATTTTTTAAAAGTCTTTTTTTTAATAACCTACTTAAAATTTTTAAAGAAAATATAACAGTTTTTAATTTTACTAAACTTGAAACTATTTTGTTATTATAGTTTTAAGCATCAAAAAATATTTATGGATTAAAAGAATGAATGCAAAAAGTACAAAATTAGTTTTTCAGTCAATTAGCCAAATCGACCACCCTAAAATTTCCCATTCTCATTAATCATTCATCTATTCAACTATCCAAGCAAACAAGCATTTATGGTCAAGTCGTGTTGAACACACCGGTTCCCATTAGATCACCAAAGTTAAGTAATGTTGATCTTGGTCAGTAGTTTTAGGGGTATACCAGATACTGTGTCTTGCTTCAGGGCGGAAACTACTCAGGTTACTTACTGAGTTACATGGTTAAACCACTGGGTAAATGCACAATAGAAAACCTTCTCAACAGCCCTAGCATGATATTGAGTATTTAGCTCTAGTCCTCCAGGTTGGGGGTTAGAATAGAGCCAATTAGCAAATTCTGTAAAAAGAGAAAATTACAGAAAGCACAATAACAGCATTTGAAGAGTTCATTAGAGGAGCATTGTTGCACCTCTATGTTCCCCAGGGAATCAAAAGGTTTCAAGAAGCCATTAATCCATTTAATCGTAACTTGATGAACTGACAATATTCAAATAATTTAAAACTTTTTTTAAATTAATTCCTTTTATTCACTGTTTATGTCTGTAATTGTCAAACATTTGACCTTTATCCAAGCATAGAATTTACTTCATACTTTGAGTTTTTTATAAAACAAAATCTTTGAAGATTGGGCAACATTAATTTTTATACAGCCAAACCTTTTAGTTATTAAAGATAACTTGTTGATCATGAACATGTTGAACTTCTACCAAATTGCTGTTTAGTTATTTCAGCTTTCTCAATTTTCATCTGCAAAAACTGATTTTAACTCCGTTTAAATTCTATTGATTCAAACTAAAAGAAAAAGTGAAAGTAATTCAACTGAATTTGAAATGAAATTAAGTAGCTTTAATGCAAATATGTACAGAAAATTGAATTCTGAATGAATTTATCACTTCTACATTACTTGAAAAAATATGTTCTGTTTAAGGAACAATTGTAGTAAAAGGGTAATCATTCATGTCAGATAACCACTTGACAAAATACTAGACCTCAAGTTAACTTAAAATTGTAACCGTTTGTGAATTTATAACGTAGGTAGGAGAATTACAAGTTTAAAGGGAGGCGACTTTCAAGAGTTTTTAAAAGTAAAACCAACTATTTTTTAAAGCTTTTTTATAAGTCGAAGATGGGAGTGGTACCATTTAAATAAGGGACCTTTTGTGCTCCAGAATTTATTTGTCTGCATAGTTGTCACCATTCTCAATGCACTTTTTCCAATATTTTGACCACGATTTGTCACTCAAATCTCTGTCCCCACTCTGGAATTGGTGAACTTATCTCCAATGATGCTGGCATCAACTGAATCAGCGTTGTAAACATTAAAAAAACTTCCTAAATAAATATGATTACTTCTACTTTAAAGACAACAATCCACAAATAAATTAATACAATGACTTTTAATTTATAGATAATAGTCTTCAAGAAATTAATACATAGATTATGAAGCCTCATCTCAAAACAATTCCCAAATAAATACACATGGTGAAACAACAACTATGAACAATAAGGAAAACAATCTGCAAATAAATTAATACATAGATTAAGAAGCCTAATCTCAAAGATATTCCAAATAAATGCAAGAGAAAGTGTATTTCATATGATACTGTTGTTTAAGTATTTGTACAAGAGGAAATCTACTTGAGACAGTGGATAGAAAAAAAAGAGAAACATAACTTGTCCAAAACGGAATATTCACCCAAGGAAAAAGTAATAAAACCATTTGCTACACTCTGCGTGAAAATAAAGACTTTTTAATCAACGGGTTTTCTAATAAAAATATTTTGTTTCTTGTTGACAGTTTGATATTTTTATGAAATAATTTCAACTTGTTTTTTTTTTCCTGTTAAACAGAATTACAATGCATAAAAAAAGATTAAAATTTGCTAAAAGGGGAAGTCCATTTGGGACAGTGAGTAGGCAGTTGCTCTTTGGAATCATAATACATGAGTTCAAATCCCAATCATTTGGTTTATGTTTATCTTTGGTCTAATAACCCTGGGAAAGTTATGAATCCTTTAATTCCCTCACGCTATTGATTAAATAGTGCAAAGTGTTATTCAAATAACTATGGTTGGACAAAAGATTGTATATCAAAAATGATACCATGATCTATAAAGATTGCTATGCAATTAAACAAACAAAATTTTGTACAATCAATCGTGATCTATGGAGAAACTCTAGAACTTGGTTAGAAATCCCATTTGCCAAAAGATGAAAAGCCTGGAGTGGCATTTTGAAGACCAAATAAGGCTACAGAACAGTGCTTTTCAACTCTTTAATCAGAGCAGAACTCAATGGAAACATTCCATGGCTAGAGGAACTCCAGTGCAATAATTTACTTGTTTTAATAAAACAAAATAATGAAAAACACTTATTTTAGAATATTGTAAACATATGTTGTAAATGAAATAAAAAGAAATTTACTTGTTTGAAAAGTTTACATTTATTCTCATAAAAAAATCAACAGAGAAACTTGAATCTGGTGTTTCTTGCACAACTCTTTAAGAGCTTTTGACAGAAACACATGAAGTTCATCTTCCACATTTTCCATGATGTGTGCTATGAAGAATTTTTTTGAATATATATTTTCCTATATAACCTTTGTTTCTCTCAGGAAGTCTAAGATGTTCTTAGGGTCTACTTTGTGGAAAAGGTATTTTAGATTATTTTCTTTATAGCACTTCATTTGTATCTATTAGAGATCTATGCAATTTATTAGGATATGTTTTGCTTTGTAAGGTTCCTTTGTCTGAGTAGCTGTTCAACTTCAAAATAACTTTAAATAAGGTGGCAATTCTTTTGGAATGACTCTCGTAAAAAATATCTAAAAGTAAACATTTATAAATAAATAAAAGTATTTACTGATGAGATCCAACAAGATCAAAACAGCTGTCACACACTATACATACTTTTTGCAATTGATCATTTGTGCCTTATTATTTTGATATATATATAAATATGGAATTGGATATAATATTTTAAGTTGAAAAGAATAATAGTTAAAGATAATAATGAATAAGAAAAGTTCTCAATTCAATGTACATTGTAACCAGCTTATAAGTTGGTACAGAAAAAGAAGTCTCTTATATACGGGTTTTGTTTCGGTATACAATAATTCAGGCTCTAGCTTGGAAACAGAGAAAATCTCTTCTATATTCAGGTCTCATATATCCAGGTTACAATGTCTAATCCCAATTCCTGTACTCTTTGCCTAATACTAAATGCTGTAAAGTTTCCCTGATTTTCCAAGTAAACAACATTCTACATTTTCACAAACATTAACAAATTATTTAGTCCAGACTTTTACTCTTTGGAATCAACAAAGGCTGTTAACTCTGTCTATATGCTGATACATGCTCTATTACTAATAGTGAGCGCTCTAACTATGAGCATAGGCAATCTTACTCTACAGAATAACACACACACACACGCACACACACACACACACACACACACACATATATATATATATATATATATATATATATATAT
>JAUZSX010311185.1:0-12259 GCA_034780655.1 Idiosepius hallami | reverse complement strand
TAATAATAATAACAGATTTTTCCTCAGCGTGCTCGGCTTCCTAAAAACCATAATTGTGAAATGCAAATATATTTTTAGATGTAGGAAAACAACAATGTATTCCGCTAAATTCGTAACAATTATTATCTATTAATTAAAACGTTTTATATTCTTATCAAATAAATTAATAAAGACTTAAGAAAATAATTGAAAAACAATTTATCATCAGCAATGTTTCATTTTTTATGTTATAGTACTCCAGATGAAAAACTGCCTTAGGTGCTGTATAAAATTGGAATTATGTATTGGATTGTATTTAAAATTCTGTTTCAGTGACAGTAGAATTCCAACTAGAATAATTTATGAATATATTTAAATGTTTGGTAAATCATATTGATTCCAAAATAAGAAAAAATATTCTTAAATTCCACAACATTAATAGCTTTATTTTTTTAAACCTATGCATATGGGTTGTTTAAAAATCGATACCAACTACTGTTATTTATTCACTTTTAATGTGAATAGATGAGAAAAAGAGAAGAGTGCCAATAAACTAGTAATGCTTTTTGCTCCAGAATTTATTTTTCTATATTGTCAGCACCCTTTTAAATGAACTTTTGCCAGCCCTAAACGAGATGCTATATTTTTGCATTTGGGATCCAATTCGTCACTCGCATCACAGTCGAAACAATGAAATCGACAAATCCATCTTCTAACTAGGCTGGAATCAACCTCATTGACTTTACAAACCTTCGATACGTGCCGTTGAATGTTAATCTGTGCAATTTTTTCAGCTTTTCAAATGAGCCAAAAAAAAAAACAAAAACAAACAAACCTTAAAACTATCCTAAAATCCATAAAGCAATTAATTTCGGTCATCAAGACTTATAGAATTAGATTTATTGCTTTTTCCTACGCATGTCTATGACAGATTGTTTCTTCCGTAGAGTGTTAACATGTTAATATATATACTTGGTGAGCAGCACCAACCAAGTTTGTTAATATCTACAACAGAGAGATGACACTTTTCATTCATGAATACATAAGATCATGATCATAAAATTGCAATTCCTAATTCCTCTAATCCATTCAAACAGAGTAAAGTAGGGCTCATTAAATTTGATACTGTCTTTCAAGTATGAAGAATAACCCTAATATTTAATAAAAATGCCTTGATATTAAACGGAATATTAACTAAATATGTTGTGCTCTATAGTTACTAAATAGCTCTTCTATTTTAGTTTATTGACTTATTTAATCTTATTAAGTTTCAAAATTCTCCCATTTGAATTATATTCAGAAATAATGTTTGAAAATGGTTTATTGCTTTTTATGTATCAGTTATTCATTTATTCATATAGTGCCCCTCCATCTAGAGAGGAAACAATGGGCGTTAACCATCGCATCCGTTAGGTCCACATTAGGGCAAGGCACACTAAGTGGTCAGTCTATGAGCAGATGAGGAGCGATGGTCTGCTCAGCAGTGTCACATGGGCAAACTGCGTCTTTCATAATGCCCCACCACGAGAGGTTATCTCGGGTTTTTGCCACCTTGGCCCGAGCACGGTAAAGCTTCATCCATTCTCTGCGGGAAAGGTCCGACACGACTGATAGCTCTTCTGAAGCCTTGGGCAAAGTATTATTGCCCTGGTCCATGATTGACTTATTAGATATTAATAATGTAGTTTTTTTTTTGTTATTCTACTAACTCGTTAGAACAAAAATAGATACAGAAAAAAGGATAAAAATATGATAGGTAGAATTTGAAATCTAGTTTTATTCTATTTCTGTCAATTATTATATTGACTTGTAAATTATATTGTAATCTTCACGTTCCTCGCAAATAAATGCTGCTTTCAGTATAGCATGATTAAGTCAATAATATTTTTGTAGATAAAGGGTAATGATAGGGTTGTAAGTAATCCTTCTGTTTCTGATTTGCATCTAATATAAATCCCTTAGCTTTCAATATTACTTTCATTGATAAAATTTTCTGCATTTAGGAAACAAAATGGAATTTTATTGCTATCCAATAATATTATGAGAGATTTTCTTGTTTGTCCCTTACATTAAACAGTACCTTGTTGATTCCTAGAGTGCTTGAATCTTTAAAATGTACAAAAGAACTAACAATATCTATATATTTACACACTTTAAATTCATTTGGTTTCAACATCAGCTACAATGTTTAACCACTTTATTCTTATTTCAAATTCGCTTCAATTTACAAGTAATAATAACTAGACATCAACTTCCAGATCGCTGTTTATTAGGCTGCTAAACAAGGAACAAGTATAAATTAATTGCCAAGTCAATAAAAAAGTCAAAATATGCATTGTTAAAAATGTTTTTAAATGTTCAAAAACTAATTAGGAAGAATGTCTAAATAATTTTCAATAGTGATTTTGAAATCAATCCCCAGTCTCTAACATACCAATAAAATCGCTTCTCATTATATAGATTATATAAGTAAAACAAGATATTTCAATTAAGCAACGATGTTCTATAATGTTTACTGCAGAATTTATTAGCCATGTAAACCAATTTAATTCACTAATAGTTTACTCGAAGAATTGGGGCTACTTTGATATTTTTTCTTTTTTTTTGTTAATTACATTTTGTCCTTTGCTTTTTTTTAATTCTCAGAATTTTTTTTTCTAAAAATCCATACTGTAATTTTTTTAAGACCAAAAATTATTTTAATGAACTTTTCCCTCATAATGGCCAACGTAGCTTTTATACAGCAGACAATTTTAACTAGGCAAGTTATATACACTTTTCCTCTTTTCATTTCCCGGCAACAATCTTTAAAATATAATCAGGCAATTTTTTTATATTCAATAAAGAAAATAAACTCCTTTGAATAATTGACTAATGATAACTAATTGTAAGGGTTGTGATACTAAGCTTTTATTAAAGGACATTCTTGTCTTTATTGGACTATATTGCCATTTTACTCTTTTTTTCCTATTCTGTTGTTTTTAGTAGAGCTGTGACAATAAGCTTTTATTAAAACATATTTTCCCACAACCCAAGTTATACCCACTTGCAATAATCCAATTTTTATGTTTGATATTTTTGCAGCTAATTGTCCGAATGATAATCAAACTGAATTTGTCCCACAGACGTGAATACTCCATATATCGAATTTATAGCCTCTGGACCAAACATTAGTAATGTAGTCTTGGCTGGACTATTCTTCATGCATAATGAGTGGGACACAATTTCAAATTTAATGTATAAAAAGATTTTCATAAAGAACTTCATCAATATTTTTTTCAAAACTCTTTAAGTTTTTTTTTTCTTTAAAGACTTATCTTTCTATCTGTTCTTTTTGGTGCGTATAAATCAACCACTATGTAAAAAGAATTATTTATTAGAAGTTTCTGAAAATATTTTTAAACAATGAGATTCGAAATTTATCACAGTGGTAACAGATGAAGAAGGCACGGTTAAATTTTTACCTCTCTACATAGATATGGCCATACGGTGCATGATACCAGGTAACTTATATAGTTCTCATTTACGTTAATGAATGGTTCCATGTAATCCTGTAACCTTATGGTGTATCCTTAATCTTTTACACGCTGTGTTTGTCATAAGGAATACCGTTTAAGAAAGAAAACAAATTAGAGGAAAATGTTCATCGTTTTTTTATGCTGGAAAATGCACATACCGACAAGAACAGAGACATAACTGCACTTTTTATCGAGAAAGAAAGGTGCATAGTTGTGGCTTCTTTTGATGGGTCATGACTTTTTCATAATTTTGACAGTGAGAGTACTAACTACCCTTCTCTGCAAGAAAATTTTTCTGTCTTTGATCTTCTTTCTGTCCCTTGTTTATTTATATTGTTGACAATTACGTGTAAATGCTGACTCAACTTGTGTCCCTAAGTGTATGAGTTGATTAATTCATGAGATTTTTTTTTACTTCAAAATGTTGAATATCAAAGCACGGAATAATAGTAAAAATAAGCCGACGAAAACAAATATACGGTATAAGGGATTGGTTTTGCAAACAAAATTGATAGAAAATTTATAGAGAGATATTCAGTGTTCTGATATTCTTATTTCTAAACTATTGACTTTAAATTTAATAAATAATACCCATGGTTTGAAAAATGTATTTCGCAATTTTCCTCATAGACGACTGGACATAATGCTTACGCCGAAAAATATTTATTTTGTTTTCTTTTTTATGTCTATGTAAAAGCTTTGGGAAAATGTGTTAAAAAGATATATTCTTTATATTATATGTTAATTTATCAATGGTTTATTCGTTTCTAGGAATATATGTTTAAAAATTCCACACCATTTTTAATTGCTTGAAGTTAAGTATTTTTGCTCAAATTAGCGAAAGATATTTAGATTAGATGTTAAGATAAAAAAGTTACTTATGTTGTAATTAGTTTTATGAGTTACCTTCCTGTAGTGTATTTCGCATTATCCTACAAGTTAGATAAAAAGAAATGTAATAAGATACTTAGCCCTTCCACGAAATGTCTAAAGATATCTAAAACTATCTTGTCAGAAATTTAATGCAAATAGAAACCATTTCTTTAGAATTAATTTTGGCTGATTGTCAGTCGAACCTAGGGTATTTTGGGACACTCAGGTTTGGAACTTTTGTTTTTTTCTCTGGCATATTTTGAGGCTGTTCAAGAATAAAAATCAAAGTAGAAGAATTTTAAACTGAAATTTGCCGAATTTTGACTGAAGGTTCTGTCTAAATTATTTGCCTCAATTATTATAATGAAAATAATTTTTTATGCTTATGTTTGACATTATAACTCATAGATTCAATGTTGAACAACAAGATAGCTATAGCCAGCACTGCTTTTGGAATTCTCAGAAAAAAAGTATGGAATAAGAGAGGAATCAAAACATTAACTAAGTTAAAGGTCAACTGTGCAGTTGTCCGTACCAATCTTTTCTATCGTTGCGAAACCTGGACGCTGTATCACAGACATGAGAGACAAATCAGCCATTTGCACACAAGTTGCCTCCGAAACACCCTTTGCATCCACTCAGAGGAAAAAGTTCTGGACACAGAGGTTTTGACGCAAGCAAGCATCCCCAGCATCCAAACGAAAATTCGTAAATCTCAGAGATTGAGATTGGGTGGCTACGTTTTCCGTATGGATGATTCGCGCATTACAAAAAGACTTTTCTATGGAGAACTTGCTCAAGGAAAGCGCAAAGTAGAAGGACAGAAAAAGCGCTAGTCCTGGGAGACGCTTGCCACAGATCGCCTCTACTGGTGCCATGCTGTTGCGATGCGAAGCGGACTAACAGATAATCAGGCAAGCAGAGTTAAAGAGACTGATGAGAAAAGAAAGAGAGGCCAAGAACACTAGCTTGGCCCCTACCCACTTCTGTCCTACCCGTGATAGGGGCTTTCTAGCCAATATTGGCCTTATCAGCCACTCAATAATACATAATTAAGTCAGGAAAATGGTCATACTCTAATTCGAGAGACGAACTAATAATAATAACATGACTTAAGCACTTGAGAACGAGACAAAAAAACATAATCCGTCAACGACTGATCTAATAATTGCGGTAACGTTATAGGTTGGTTTGCGGCTTTAAGAAATTTTCTCTTAAACATCCATCAGAAAAAAAGCTACAGGATAATTCACAACGCATTTACAATTGAAGAATACGTGGCTCAATTTTTTCTAAAAGAACAACTAATAAAGAAACAGTAAGGGACAAATATGTAGAGACTAAATAAAGACCTTTTGAAACGCTTTTGTCAGTTGACATTTTAGGAAACCAGCACACGGAACCTGGAAATTACTTCCTACAAGCAATTCATGCTAATTCTAGCTATATCGCCCCTTAGTCACGATTAAATATATTACCTTTAGATGAATATCACCTAAGATATATTTAAACCAACCACTTGGATTACTATGCCATAGATCTTGGTATATAAATAAATTCAGACAATAACAACCATGTGGGATTCTACAACAAAAATAAAAGAAATGAGCCACAAAATGGAAAGAAAAAATGCAATAATCTTATAATCTTTATTACTTAAAAAAACAACTTTGCTACCGTCTATTAATAGGTTTTTGCGCTTAAAAAAACAATATAAAAAAATGAAAAAGAAAGAAGTGAATAAAGGCAGATAAAAATAATGAAAACAGAAATAATTTTTATTTTTGAGATGAGGTATCATAATAATATATATAGTTGGTGAACAGCACCAACGAAGTTTGGCACAAGGTCATTTTATTCATTTATGAGGTATCATAATAAAGAAATTAAAAAAACTTAAAAAAACATTCAGTGCGGATATAATTGAAACGCGATGTCTTTGTCACGTAGCAACATCAACATGAAACTAATTTTGGATTTATAGCATCGAAAAATCGAGCCTTAAATCAACATCCCTCGGCTTATAGCCGACAGATAAAAGTGATGATAATCACTGCAGTTGCAAGTAAGCATTGTCAGAAGATAGCGGTTTATATTCGTACCCAAGTCGGCCTAAGGGATAACTGGTCACATTAAATGAGGTTCGATAGGCAACAACTATAAAAGACAGTAATTACTAGGGATTCGATAACGAGACTCAGCAGGCTCCCTATGTAGAGTTGAATTGCAATTACAACACCTGAAGAAGGTCTGAAGGTCACGTTGTGTAAGAAAACATGAAATTACTCGGATGAGGAATAAGTAAAAAACAAACAAAAAAAAACAAAAACAGTTAACTCTTTATTATGAAACTTCATCTCAAAAATAATAAAAAAATAATTAGAGACAATTTTCTTTTTATCTTTATACACAAACAGATCATAAAGTAAAAAAAGGAAAAAATCTGAAAAATAAAATAATGAAAAATAAGAAAGAACACTTCTCATCTTAAAATAAATAGAAAAATAGAGGCTAAACTTGAAAATATATTCTGACAATTTGATGTAATGGAATAATCTAACACCCCTCAATAGATGAAATGAACGTTGTATATAATATTTACTTGGTTAGCAGCACCAACCAAGTTTGGCACAAGGACATTTTTAAGGTGAATGCAATGGTTTTAACTGGGATTTGAACTCGCGTACTACGATTCCACAGCCCGAGCTTTTACCAAGGCTCTATCTTCGCAGCACCAACCAAGTTTGACACAAGGCCATTTTTAAGGTAAATGCAATGGTTTTGACTGGGATTTGAACTCGCGTACTAGGATTCCACAGCCCGAGCTTTTACAAAGGCTCTACCTTCTCAGCACCAAGTTTGGCACAAGGCCATTTTTAAGGTGAATGGAATGGTTTTAACTGGGATTTGAACCCGCGTACTACGATTCCACAACCCGAGCTTTTACCAAGGCTCTATCTTCGCAGCACCAACCAAGTTTGGGACAAGGCCATTTTTAAGGTGAATGCAATGGTTTTGACTGGGATTTGAACTCGCGTACTAGGATTCCACAGCCCAAGCTTTTACAAAGGCTCTACCTTCTCAGCCCCAAGTTTGGCACAAGGCCATTTTTAAAGTGAATGCAATGGTTTTGACTGGGATTTGAACTCGCCTACTACGATTCCAAGGCCCGAGCATTTACCAAGGTTCAACCTTCGCTGCCCAAATGAACGTTGTTTATAACTAACCCTCTCACGTAACTGAGGCATCGGAAAGAAAGACAGAAATAGATAAATAAAGGTGTCACATGTATTCCCTTGCAAATAAAAACTCCTGTCTTAAATCATAACCCAGTGTTCTTGCATTATTTCTTATTTAAAAGTAAGGATATAACACACTGATATACAGACATGGGTTGACAGCAACGTCACTCATATACACATTATCAAGGGGGCAGCGACGGTGGAGCATTGGTAAAAACTAGGGCTCTGTAATCGTAGTACGCGAGTTCAAATCCCAGTCAAAACTAATGCATTCACCTTTCGCTGCCTCGGGCTGATGGGGCTCGTTAACTCGGGAGAGAAGCTCATCTAGGTGAAGGGTAACACTGAATGTAAAAAGTCCGGGTAAGAGCACGTAAAAATGGCATTGTGCCAAACTTGGATTGGGGTTCACCAAGTAAATATAATATACACATTATCAATGGACATTTTACAGAGACTCTTGATTTAACACTTTTCTTACATTGCATCTTTAAACTAGCATATATTTACTTGATCAAGCACAAGCCTAAGTTAGGTACAAGGCCAGCATAAAATTAGGAATATATAAAAAAATATCATAATTAACTTATAAAAATGCATTTTTGGTAACATTGTCAAGTGAACTGCAAAAGATAGTAGATACAGTCAAGTCACGTTTGAGAAACCGGTTTCCGTCAGATCACCGAAGTTAAGCAACATTGAGGCTGGTCAGTAGTTAGATAGGTGATCATCTAACTATACCTTGTACCGTATATGTACATATGCATCTAGGGGCGTGGTTAAAGCACTGGGTAGATATACCCCTAGACTTTAGTTAGACAAGCATCTAATGACGGTGTCACGATAAAAACACACTCGATACCGCTAGAGTAGCATTGAGTATCCAGTTCTGTTCCTCCAGATTGTGGTGGGGTAGAATAGGGCCAACAACCCAATTCTGTTAAAAGAGAAAGTTACAGAAACCGCCACGACAGCATCGGAAGAAACGAATTTGTTGGGGAGGCGTCGTTGCGGCCCTATGCAGTGCCGTGCTTAGCCACTTAGGGGACCCGATGAAGAATTCGCCTTGCAGCCCCTTAACCCTAAAAGGGTATTTGCCTCCCCCAACATACTGAAGGCTTCGACTATATACACGTAGAGACAGAAAGAGAGAAGGATTGATGGATATAAATTTCAAGTGTGATAATGTTTTTCTAATTAATCCTAACAATTATTTTGGTAAATTTTTGCTTTACAAAAGCTTTGCGGTCCTTAGGGAGCTTGCCAACCCCTGAAATTGTGGGGTCTGCGGGAGCCGTAAGCACGGCCCTGGCCCTATTTTGCCCTATCGAATCAAGGGGGTTAAACAAAGCAAAATCAAAAGATATTTGATGATCTATCAAAATGCATGCAAAAATGAAACTGAAAGTGACCGAAAATTGCGCTGCAGTAATTGTTGTGGGGTATTACACCCCTACTACTCCAACTACATAGACTCGCCCAGTAGACATGTAAGCGGAGCCACGCTAGCGTGCTGCAAGAAGGCAATTGACTTGCTACTTGGATGTCGGGCTGACGACCCGCCAATGACTATATTAACCAATCCCTGTCCTTACTAACCAAATCTGACATAAAATCTCTCTAATCAATCAACCTGTCGTTGTTCCTTTCTTCACTACCACTCGGCACCACAACAGTAATATACCAGCGTATTACGATCATATTAATACTTTTGATAAAGGACTATCATTCTTGTTGGGGAGTCAAACACCCCTAATGATAGACTCGCCGACTCGGCAGAGTTCGACGCATGCGCGTCACCGACGCGTCACTCGGAGAGACACTTTCGATAGTCACTTCGAGCCTAGAGTCCAAGGCTGGTAGTCGGCTACGCCGTCTCGGGGCTGGTCGCCCCAGCGGCCATATCTTTCCGTTATATTGTAAATACACGTTTAAACAGTATACCTTGTCTTTTGTTATTCTTCCACTACTAACCGGCCACAACGCCACAACAATATAATATTTAAGGATCATATTTGAGAAATACCGGCCCTTAGTACAAAACTGACAAAGATTTGACATCAGTAATTAGCTTTAGAGAAATACAAAACTATAAATTATCACGTAATGTGATTTTCTTTATCTTGTAAGGTCAAGGGTCAAATCCTAGTAATTTAGGATCAATTTAATAAAGCCTAATAATACAACAAAATTTAGAAAAATTGAAGAAAACGATGAAGTTGTTTATTACATTATTATATTCTTAAAGTTTAGCCTCTCCTAAATTAAAACACGCAGCCAGGAAAAGCTAAAGGGCAGATATATGCAATTTGATTTGCAATTGGTGAAAATAGGATCATAAACGGAACTAGGCCTTATTTGACATGTAACAATAGAAACTAATTGAAACCTACCTGCACGCAATATTGTCTTATAAGTCAATATAGGAGGGGTTAATATCTACCTGGTCATAGACAGTTCCGTGCTTTGCCTCCTAGCGGCTCCGTCACAGAACGCGTCTTGCGGTCCCCTTTTCTCATAAAAGGTAAGTACCCCAACATAATGTTCCCCAACATACTGGAGCCTTCATCAAAGACCATATATACATACATATACAAATACATATAGGCAGCGAAGTTGAAGCATTGGTAAAAGCTCGGGCTCTGGAATCGTAGAACGCGAGTTCAAATCCCTGTCAAAAACATTGTCTCTATCTTTAGCTACCTCGGGCAGATGGGGTTCGTTAACTCGGGAGAGCATCTCATCTAAGTGAAGGGTAACACCGAATCTAAAAAAAACTCAGGTAAGAACATATAAAAATAGCCTTGTGCTAAGTTAATAAAGTAAATATATCCTCATCTAGGTGAAGGGCAATACTGAATGCAAAAAGCCAAGGTATTATATTTACTTGGTGAGAATCAACTCAAGTTTGGCACAAGGCCATTTTACGTGTTCTTACCCAGGTTTTTTACATTCGGTGTTACCCTTCACCTAGATGAGAGCTCTCCCGAGTTAACGAGCCCTATCTGCGCGAGGCTGCTAAAGTGAATGGTATGATGGTATTGACTGGGATTTGAACTCGCGTAATACGATTTCAGAGCCCGCGCTTTTACTAATGCTCCACCGTCGCTGCCAAAAGCCAAGGTATATAGAGCACGTAAAATGGCCTTGTGCTTAACTTGGGTTCGTGTTCGACCAAGTAAATATAATATAATTTTTGGATTTTATTGATTCTGAATGAATCATTAAGGTTGATACATCGTAAAACAAACGAAACCTATTTTTAAAGATCTACACAGTTTTGCGTGATAATTAGGGCTGTGAGAATATTCTTTTTAAAATATGCTTTACATTCTCTTAATTCGCTGGAAATATTCTTCAAGCATATGCTTAAGAATAGGCTTTTTTTCCTAGGGAATATCCTTTATAAAAAAAGAATATGCTTTTATTTCTCAGGAATATTCTTTTTTTAAAGAATATGCTTTCTGTTAAAAGCATATTTTAGAAATTTTTTATGAGTATTATTTTAACAAAAAGTATATTTTAATAAAGTTAAAAGCATATGCTTTTTTAAAGGCATATGCTTTTTATTTAATGAATATGCTTTTTGTTAAGTGAATATTCTTTTTCTAAAAATGTTTAAAATGTATTAAATATGCTTTTTGTAAAAAGAATATTCTGTATTCAAAGAATATGTTATTTACTCGGTGAGCACCAACCCAAGTCCGGCACAAGGCCATTTTACGTGCTCTTACTCGGGATTTTTATATTCGGTGTTATCCTTCACCTAGATGAGCTTCTCTCCCGAGTTAACGAGCCTCATCTGCCTGAGGCTGCTAAAGTGAAAGTAATGGTTTTGACTGGGATTTGAACTCGCGTAATACGATTTCTATATAAAATAGACAAAATTTGCAGTCAATATAAATCTGAGAAAAATAAGGATTGGTGGGAATTTGAATATTGTAATTATGAATTCTTTTTCTTGTAAAAATAAAGTAGGAATTATTAATTATAGAATCTACAAATTTATGTATTAGTGTAAAAACTCATATTTTCTGAACTGTTGAGTCTTTTAATTTTTTAAATAATACCTAAACAACTTTTCTAACCTGTAATCCGAGATAATCACATTCATTAATGATGGCCTATCTTTAAAAATCTACTAAAAATCTACGAACTTATGTATTAGTGTAAAAACTCATATTTTCTGAACTGTGGAGTTTTTTAATTTTTTTAAATAATATCTGAACAACTTTTCTAACCTGAAATCCGAGATAATCACATTTATTAATGATAGTCTATCTTCAAAAATCTACAAAAAATCTGTCAATTGACAAATCATTAAACAATTTTCACCGATTATTTATGGGAAACATTGATTCTTTAAAAACAGGCTAATGACCGTAGTAGATTTTCAAAGATTTTTTGTATGCTAAATAAATTTCAAAATAAGAACGTTTAGAATAAGAATATCTTACGATTTTAGAATTTGAAGAAATCCAGGAGGTTTTATGCCTATATTTCACATATTTTCATTGTTAAATATTTTTATTTTTCTTAATTCAAAATTTAACTTAAATGGTTTGAAGTAAAGAAATATAATAGTAATTTCTATATTTATTATGCGAACTGTACTCCACATCTTTCTCTAGTTCGCCTAATAAATAC
>JAUZSX010311174.1:0-12259 GCA_034780655.1 Idiosepius hallami | reverse complement strand
AAGTGGGGCCGAAAATTTGGCCCTTTGAAATCGAAAAAACGGGCGGCCGAGCGAAGCCGGGCTAAATTTCTAGTTATCTTTAAATGTCTTTGTTACAAAAAGAAAAAAAGAAACTTCCTTCAAAATACAGGGTGTCTCAAAAAAACAAAACAAATATAAATTCTAAGCTATTCCATTTCACTGTATGTTCATAAATAAAGGATTTCTTGTCATTCAAACTGTGAGTATATTCTTTTATATTTGTGAATACATTTTTTAAGACACCCAGTAGTTGTTGAAGCAGTTCTTGTAAGAACCCAGCTTTCTTGGGTATTTTATTTAATTTTAAAGATAGCAATACTCTTCCCCCTCCCCCCAAAACTGAGTATTTCCTTTGTGATCAATTAATAGTTGTTTGTCTAATTATATATATATGTATATATTTATTATAATATATATATAATATGTATTTAAATAATCGTACACCATTCTAATATATTGAGTTTTTGGTCTTTAAAACCCAGTAAATAGGGAATGAACAAAACTAAGGATAAATTAATGCACAAGAAATAGTCTCTTATTTAAAGACCTTTTTTAATGCCTCTATTTTATAAATATTACTAGAATTGAAATTTTGATATTTTTATGTTTTATTTTTGTAATTTTTTTTTCTCTTCTTAAGCCTTTTAACCCTAAATGGCTGATATATCGTCCTTAGTATCCAAAGACAAAAAAAGACACACTAACATTTTGACCCTAATATAATTCCCATTTTGTAAAAGAATTGTGTAGCTGTTGTTTTTCTAACAAATCATCAAACAAACAACTTTTATCTGAGATCAAATTTTGTCAGCATTAAATTACCATAAAGGTTAATGTGCCATTAAACAAAATAACTTAACCCTTTCATTTTAATTTTTTAAAGTTTTGAACTTCAGTTTTAGCAGTGAGCAATACAGACATACTTTATAACAAATGTGTTTATTAGGAAAGTACTTGAGATCATGTTGGGTGTGTCTTTTTAATTTTGGTCAACACATTATTGAGCTATATCCGTTTTTTTTTTAAAATAATTTATATAAGCCATTGAATCAAGTGTTACATTTTAAATCCTGTTTTGTATTCTTTTTTGTCTATCCTCACTCATTCAACAATTTTAGAACTACTTACTCATCTCTAAATATAATTGTCAATTCACTTTCAGTCCAATCTACAGATATTTAGACTTCTGTCTCTTGTGCCTTTTTAGTAGCTCTGTGGAAGATAAAGAAAATCCTAGAGGCAAATATTTTATATATATATATATATATATATATATATTAGTCTAAAAGTGAAAAAATTGGTGAAGCCATGAATATTTAGTTGATAATTTTCAATGTGTTATATATACATTGATGCATATATAACACATTTAAAATTATCAACTAAACATTCACGGCTTCAACAATTTTTTCGCTTTTAAACTATACTTTTTTCTCTTGTTGGAACCACCATCTTTCATTGTGTGTGTACTATAAACTGAAATTAATATTCATCTTTATTTCATACAATCAGAACTTATTTTCCATTTATTTTCCTTATTTTATTGTTTATATTCCAAAAAGACAATTGGTTGTTTTTAATTGTTTTGATTTATTTGTTTCAAGTGTTGCCAATTCAATATGATATTGATTATTAAATTGAAAGTTGGAGTTAAATACAAACAATTGTCTGTTATTTATTTTTTATTTGTTTTGCAGAATGAATCTGCAGATAAACCTTTGAATCTATTTAAAACATTTTTTTAACATTTACCAAACATTAATGATTAAAAGTGTAGAAGTATTGCTTGCCATTTTCCCTGTTATGAAAGAGGCAAGTTAAATCCAGTCAGAATCTGAAGGGAAGCAGAGCAAATAAATGAATCTAATGTAAAAATGTTTGATGATATCAAAATCTGACAATGTTGGTTATTATATCCAGAAGGTTAAAATATTCAACTGTAGATAACAATATCTAGGAAGGGATCAATGCTTTGTCATCCAACAAGCAAATCTCTCTCTCTCAACAACAGCAAGTGTCAATAGCAGTGGCAAGATGGATTCAACTAGACCTGATGTTTTTATAGTTAATATTTACTAGTTCCGCTTTCTGATTAGTGCAAACGTCACCACCCCTCTATAAGAATAAATAAGATAAACCATACGGTCATACACTAGGGGAAGAAGAAGAAGAAGGAAAGAGGTCACAATAGACCAAAAATAATTTAACAAAAAGTAACTTTATCAACTGAACAAAGACAAAAGTCTTTTGTTAAGATAAAAAATCTTAACCTTAGTTTAATCTTTTTACTTTTAATGAAAATAAATCTGGCAAAGAGAAATGTAATATAAAATATTTTAACTTTTTGAACAATAGACTTTTTTTTAAATGCTGACTGAATACTGACTCTGTTTGATATGTTGAGTTATTTTAAATCTTTTAAAAAATCAAAATATTTAGAAATGTTGTGCCTAACTTAGTTTTGTATTTGACCAAGTAGATGTATTCCCTTTTAGAGACCAAAACTTCAAGGAAGCAGGTCAAGAATTCTTTTGATTCGATGCCGACTAAATGGTACTTTCACCTGATCTGAAAGCTTGCAGATTGATGGCAGAAAGTCTTTGAAAAATGATGGTCTTTATTTTGAGGAATAATTTTTGTTGTTTTTGTTATTACTAGGCGAGTAAAATTTCAAAGTGATCACAAGCTTTTAGGACGACTTTCTAGGCAAAGCATTGGGGTTGAGCTATTTTAAAAACAAATAAGGTTCTATGGTAGATTTAGACTTAGTAAGATTATTACAATCATTTGATCTAGACCTGGATCAATCAATGAAAAAGTAAATTGATCTTTTAAAACAACCTTATTCCTCAACCTAATCCATAAACGGTTGATTGGCAAAAAATTTTGAAAAATTCACCAATCAAATTGTCTTTCAAATACAGTAAAACCTCGTATTTCATCCAACTTGTGACTGGTGAGGTAGGAGGTTAGACAAGGTACAAGACAGGAATAAAGAAAACCTTTAATAAGGGTTCAAGCATTACTATGACAAATATTATTTAAGATTCACTTTATTTATGCATTATTTCATAAAGTTCTATCTTGTGTATATAGAAAAATAATGTTAGAAATATTTGATTGAGCATAAAACATGCACGCATGCCCTCATTTACCAAACTGCAGTGTGTTGATAGTATTGTCATAGATACCGAGGTTAAAATTAACTATTTCCTTCATTTTTGGCTAACTATGGTTAAAACACTTTTCAAAAGTTGTTTGATAAAGTAAATAATTATATTTGGCCATTTGTAAGGAGTCACATTTTAACAAAGCTTTAAGTATCTAAAGTGTACACTGTAGCATATAGGGTACCTAAAATATGTGGAGAGGTAGGAGAATTCCAAGTTAAAAGGTAGACCACCTTCTCCATTAAGCATCACCCACAAATAACAGAAAAAAAAAAAAGAAATTAAATATTAATATCAAGAAATAAAACTACCACAAACAATATTCTTAATAATAATCATTTTTAGATTATTATTATTAATATTAACATTACTGGTGACGATAACAACAATAATGGTATCTCATTAGAGGCTGAAACATTCATTACTTCATAAATATTTTCACAGGAAGTGAAATATTTACTTTAGTGAGATCCAAAGATAATCATTTGCCTTAATTTGAAGAGGGCTGGTTGTACATGGAGGCTTATTAACAAAAATGTAAGAGACATATTCTAGTTGCTATTAAAAAGAAAGGATAACATTTATCAAAGTCATAATTCAAAATTACTAAGTTGAAAATCCTTAAAAAATACAATTTTGAAAAATAAAAATTAAAAACAGGCAACTGCCCAGCTAGAAAATCAAACTTTAATGGTTACAGGAAGCCAAGATGATCAATTATTTAGTGCGTTAATTCCTTAACACTAACAGCATAATATTATTTAAAAAAAAAATAACAATAGGTTCATTACATAGTGATACCTTGGAGTACAAATTTAATTTGTTCTATGACCACAGTCATACACAAATTAGTTTTTAAGCTTTCATTTTAATTAAGTTTTCTAATTAGGCTTTGATATTATAAAAAACATCTTTATATTTGTTACTAGTAGAACGAACAAACTTCCATCCGCAGATGGCATGTAATGATTTTTTATTTTTTTAAATGTCGATAGTCATATCTCAAATTATTTGTTGCATCTCAAGGCTCAAATCTAGCAAATTTTTTTAATTCTATCTCAAAAAAACATACAATGGAGCATTTGTATCTCAAGGTACCATTGTATATGTAATTTATTTTATTACTAGAGGCAAAGATTTATTATGAAAACAAATAAAATCAAACTTACCAAGAAAACACAGTCTTTTTCTTTTTACAATGAGATCTTCCGATGAAGAGATTTTCAATCATAAAAATCATACTTGTCTAACCAAGAGTGTCAACTAATAATTTATCTCAGTTATTCATATTATTCTAAATTTTACTCTCATCTTCACAAATGTTTTGGTAGCTCTGCATCTTCAGGCTTCTTCAGGTGTTATTTGAACTTAAGAATTTTCATGATTAACTCAGAAGCTTTCCCACAACGGTGAACTTAAAACTTTATTTAATCGATGAAAGGCATTTCAGCTGAAACATTATGAAGATGAGAATAGAGGTCCGATAACTTGAACAATGATAATAATCAAAACTTATCTGATAAATTCAGATGATTAAATTAGGAAAAATAGCTTTTCTCTAGATTCAAGGCCATAATTTCAATCATTAAAATTTATTGATTACTTTTTTCAAGATCTATACAGAAGTATAAATGAACAATGATAGTCAGTGAATGACTAAATGCTTGAGCTTTGGTTCCAAGACATATAAGTTCAAACCTTAGAGAAAACACTACATTTATATTAGACGCTCAGGGCAGATGGAGCTCATGACCTTGGGAGAGTAATTTATTTGAAGGCATCCTAGCAGATGGCATGTTTTAGAAGAGAAAAGTCCTTTGGTCTCATTGGTGAAATGGCAAAGAAGCAATGTATCATAGAGCAGATAAATATGACTTTGCATTTAATCAATGTTTCTCATATTGGGCAGTATTGCCCCCATCTGGTTGCTGCTTTCATATCAGGGGTAGTAATACTAAAAGAGAGGGGGTTTGTGGGGCAGTAATGCAAAAACAGCTAATTGAGGGGGTGGTAACTTAAAAAATACACAATTAAGATGAATTGTGAAGACAAAAAAACGGTTAACTATTATTAAAAGAAAAAACAAATTCTGTGTGATCTAATTATTTGTGATGTTATTGTCAATATCCAGGACAGTACTTTGGGTCCCTGCAGACCCCACAACTGCAGGGGTGCTGCAAGCTCTGTAAGGGTCGCAAGGCTTCTGAGCTTCACAAATCTTTTGCAATGCAAAAATTACCAAAATAATTAATTATTAGGATTAATTAGAAAATCATTATCATGCTTACATGTTGAGATATACGTAGCATGTTGTAGGTGTGCAAGTTGCCTTTTTTTTAGGGTAAAGAGAGTGTTGAGGTCTCTACCTGGCTAAGCACGTCACTGTCAATATTAAATAAAATGTTTACAAACTGAGAAGTCAAGCTTGTTTCTAAATACATATTTTTTTATAATATTGTTATTTTCACTTTGAAAAAATAGCTTACATATGTTTATAGAGTCGGAGGCACTAGTAGTCTATTTTAGAAGCTAAGGGAGCACCAGCCTGAAAGAGTTGGGGAAACCCTGTATTAAATAATAGTTCTATGCTCAACTGAGTAAACATGTCTTTGGATTGATTTAATTTGAAATAAAGAAATTAAATAAAGACAAAATCATTCAAAAGAGTTTAGAAAAAAAACCTAAAGAAATTGAAGTTTCAGATTGAAGTGATATTTATGATCCTTATTTCCGCTACTTTCATTAAATCTTTTCGTGAAATGAGGTATGGGAAAATAACTACCCTTAAAAAGTTGAGTCACAAGCACTTATCAATATTTCAGATCAAGTTATCACTTTTTAGTGTCCACTTTTGCATTTTATGAGCCTCACTCATGGGAAACAAATAGAGATTGAGTTCAAAATTTATTTTTTTCAAAATAGCTACAAGGTCTGTTCAAAACTAAATCATTGCATATGGATCTGGGTTACCTGTCTGAAAAAGTGTGTGTGTGTGTGTGTGTGTGTGTGTGTGTGTGTGTGTGTGTGTGTGTACCTATTTGGATTAAAAAAAGTGTTTTGATAAACTTATTTATGTCAAGACTTATAGAAAATTTAGAGAAATAAAAAGTTAAGAGTTTTTTTAATTAAATTTGTTTGTTTTTACAGAATATCATCCTTTTTGGTCATTTAATGCCAAGAACAATTATTTTTTGATAAACGTTCTTTTTTTTGTTTTTTTTAATATCACAATAAGCATTATTTCCAAAGCTCGTGAGAATGTGGGGATTCATACCTTTCTCAAGAGTATTAGTCCAAAAAATAGAGCCTAGAAAAAGATTGTTTAATTCAAAAACTACACCTGGACAAAAAAAACATTCATCAAAAAATGGTTCTTCTTGGCATTAAATGACTTAAATGGTTAATATGCCATAAAACAAACAAAGCGTTTCATCTTAAGATATATATATATATATATAAATGCATAAAGAATTAGAAATCATTATTCCATTTTAGAACTACTATTTATTGGCTATTATCTAATCACAACATAAGCAGTTCATAATGTAAGAATGCAACAAATTGAATAAGAAATGAAAATATGGCTTAGTTTTGCCTAGGTACTGGAGACTTGCCACTAAGGTAACTAAGGAAGTTTATTTTTATAAAAAAAAAGGGGTTAATACTTTTTTTTACATTAAATTCATTCCTAATACTTTTTTATAAATTAAAAGTTTTTCTTTAAAGGCAGCACTGTACATGTGCAAATTTTAATCATGGTTAGTTGTGGGTGAGGAGTTGGGATCCATATAGCCATGTGCTTTTACAGTGGTCTGAATCATATTTTTTTAAATGATTATTTTGTTTTCATTTGCTGAAGAGCTTTATTTATAAACAGGGTGTTTTTTTAATAACTATTGTGGTTTTGTTTTCTGAAGATTATAAGATGTAGGGTCTCATAAAACTATGACAAACTGATTATTGTTATAATCGATACCCCTGTTTTATCTGTTTTAAGATTCCATTTATAACAATAGGGTTCTAAGAATTAGCCAATGTGATGCTTAAACTGGTGTTTTTTTTATTAGATGATTTTATCCATATAAGCATTCAAATGTTTTGTTGTTGTTTTTTTAACAAAACAAAACAAGTTATTAAACTCTGTCCAAAGAATCATTATTTTAAATTTCTTATAACACTTTAAGATTAATATTGAATTACTCTCCCAAACTGAACTATTGAAATAGCTTTTACCAGGAGTGATCGCTTGCTATGAATTGATCTTCACAGTATTTTTTCTTCATTTTTTTCATTTTTTAAATTAATCTTAAACTAGACACACCTTATCACCATCAAAAATTGCCCTAAACTAAATGGAGTAAATATGTATTTATTTTCTCTGCATTTCAATATTATAAAATTTTGAATTCAAGCACACATTTTCCTTCAAGATATTTTTTATACATGTATATTTCTTTTTTATTTGTTTTTGACAAGCAAACAAAATTGAAATAGCGTCTTGTTCAACAAGAAAACGAATGCTAAGGAGGTACTGGATTTCACAAGACCTGGATTTTGGAAAGTAACAAAGAAGAAATAGGCGACAAGAAAAAAAAAAAAAAGACCACTTTAAATCTCAAGGCTCTTCATTTTGATTATCTTCATTTATTTTTGTAAAATCAATTTTCACTTTCAAGTTTGTTTATTTTCAACAGCTATGCACTGAGGCAGATTTTTAGACAGAATTTTCTTCAATTTCAATGTATAATGATTGAAATTGACAGCTTATTTATTTTTTCTTAAAAATCCAAAATCACACATCAAAAGCTAAAACCAAAGAAAACATTCCAACAAAATGATCAAATCACTAATTTTGACATTTGTTTTATGACATATCAACCCTTTTTCAGATCATTTAATACTGAATCTATTTATTTTGACTTTGGTTTCTATGTTTCAAGTTCTTAGCTTATTCATGTTGTCAATTGAAAATAAAGAGTTCTGTTGAAAAAAATGTTCATAAAAATAATTTATTTAAAAATCTTGTTTTACTGAAGCCTTTTGTTTATTATAAAACAATAAGAAGTTAAATCTGTTTTTGTTAGAAATTTTCTTATATGGACAGCAAAGGTAGAGCAATGGTAAAAGCTTGGACTCTGGAATCAGATTACACAAGTTCAAGTCTCGGCCAAAATTGATTTTCAGGTGCCTCTGGCAGATGAGACCTTAACTCTGGAGAATAACTCATCTAGATCCAGGGTAAATGAGACTCATCAACTTAATGAGAATAACACATCGAGGTGAAGAGCATCACTGATTACATTAGCCTAGGGATATAAGGAGCACATAAAACTTGCATTGTGCTTAACTTATATTTGTGCTCGACCAAGTAGATATATCCTTTTAAAGGCAGATGAGGCTCGTTAACTTGGGAGAGCAGCTCATCTAGGTGAAGGGTAACACCTAATGTAAAGAGCACATAGTAATGGCCTTGGGCCAAACTTGGATTGGTGCTCACCAAGTAAATATAATATCCTTATAGAGAAATATTTTGCTGTAAAACCTTATTTATTTTGAACATTAATGCTGATGGCTTTGTGTTTCAAAGTGTAGTTTAACATTAATGGTAATTTTACATCATGCCCAGGGTGCAGATGCAGTTAACCTCATGACCTAAATACCTTTTAAAGGAACTTGGGTGCAGTTAGCATATTCTAGAACTCTGCAAAAAGTGTGCAATTCTGATATAAGTATATTATTGATCTAAGAATCAAATGTTATCAGCAAAAGACATCTTCAAAAAGAGAACCAGCAGTCTTTGAATTAGTTTCAGTTTCACTGAAATACGAGACAACTGGTGGATGAGTATAGAACTTTAATAGCAAATAAAACAATATTGAGAGCAGGTGTGTAGGGTAAGAACCAGCACAGGCTTTGGGGAATATGTGCTTTAAAAAATGGAAATTTGAAACAAATTCAATAAATAAAGAATTTATAAATACAAAAATATTCTCAAAGAATTTATTTCAGAGGCATGGATTTTTATCGCATGTTTTATTGAAGAATTGTGCATAAACAAACAATACATTAATTTATGCTTAGAGCAGGGGTAGAGTAACTTTTTGGGCTATTACCCCAAGAGTTTAAAGATTGTGGGATCTTCGATGTATTCTTTTCCCTAACTTTCCATCACTTAGCCCATCCACATCTGTAGCATGTTCATTACTCTCCAAAATCTGTAGCTCATTTGGGGTACTTAACTCCTGTTCCCAAACCACTGGTTTATTATATAAATGATATGGAAATAGATGAGAATTATACAGAGTTTAAGTTTATAAGTATACATAATATTAATGTTTATTACTTGTCAGTATTTGTAAGATGAATATTAATTATTTGAATTTATTATTCTCTCATGTTCATCAATAGCAAAGATTAGAATAAAAGTCTTAAAGATTTAAATAATGATATTTATTCAATGTATTTATTTGGGAATTCTTTGAGATGAAACTTATTAATTTATGTATTAATTTATTTACAGACTGTTGTCCTCATCTTCCATAGTTGTCACCTGGCATAGGCCAGAGGATAATTTGGTTGAAATATAGTGAAACAACAACTATAATAGATGGGGACGACAGTCCACAAATAAATGAATTCATAGACATTTATTCATGGTTGAATGCATTTAAATTGCAATGCATTATAGAAATATCAGCTAAAAATATATTTTTTTCCCTTGAAATATTTATACAAGTTTAGGATTAACACAAAAGGGAATCAATTTAATTAAGCTCTACAATGATGCTTTTTAATGCTTTGTTAAGTGTGGTAAATCTGAAGAAATATAATTAATAGGTTTTTCTGTTCAAAACTTTTTCATCACAGTGTTAGTGATAATAAGAGATGATAGATACTAAACTTTGAACAATAAGATTTTGTTTAAAACCTTATTGATTAATTTTTATTTGATTAATTTTTCAGAGATTATTTGAGGTCATTTAATGTAATAGATGAAATAGTTATAAGCAAAAAAGTGTTTAATTTACTTGCAATATATTTTCTACAATTTTGAAGAAAAAAGAAAAAAACTAACTTTTTGAGAAAGACCAAAACAAAAGCAAAAAAAAGTGTGCCTTTTCATTTAAGAATGTTATATAATTATATAATGACAACATTCTTTTTTTACCGTGTGAATCTGAGAGGCGCATCTATAAACAAACATCCATCTTTTTGGCAAGATTAAAAATGCCTACATATATGTCATTCGTCTTTTGGCAAAAGTTTAAACAAGTATACATCATCTGATCACAAGTTGTTAAGCAAGTTAGTCTGAATCCAGTAAAAAAGTACTGAAAATAGTTATTGATTCTACTTAAAAGATTTTTATAAGGCCAAGAAGAAGTATATTTGTGTTTGGGTGAATTGAACCTCAGTATGAAAATCAGTGAAATGGAAGGTCTTGTTTTAAAGATATAGACATTATCTTTTTATCTCTTGGTGAAATTGAACAATCCTATAAGTAGTTTTGACCAAACATGAATGTCTATATCAATATACTAAAAACAGGAGAAATAATTCATTTTTATGTTTGGCATTTATTATACTCTATATTAAAATATATACATACTTGGTGAGCAGCACCAACCAAGTTTTGCACAAGGCCATTTTTAAGAAGAATGCAATGATTTTGACTGGGATTTGAACTCGTGTTCTACGATTCCAGAGCACTAGCTTTTACCAATGCTCCAACTTTGCTGCCCAAAATAATAAAAAATAAATGGCAGCACGATTAATTTGTTTTAATAGTTTTTAATATGGCAAAAGAGGAATATTTATTATAGAAATTAATTTATGAGATCAAAAGATACATATAAAGACATTTTTTGGGTTTTCCCACTATTAAAAAACCAGAGGCTTTCTTCAGAATCTGGATAGAAACAAAGTTTTTAACAAGATTATTTTCTTTTCTATGTCAACACAACCTATATCTTTGGTTTTTCTTTGCTCTTTTAGGGCTTTCTCTGTCGTTTTGTTCTAGCATCCATAGTTCGTACTACAATTGTTTCCTTATTCAGAGTGAATGAAGCTCTCTTTAGCAACAGTAATGAAAACAGACATCAATAAATAACAGTAAAACCTTTTGAGATAAGAAGCAATTGTATTGCATCAGGACAGAGTGATTTTCTAATAATAAACTGAGTGTAAATACTGGTTTGTTTTGAATGAAAGCAATCTAATATCTAACGAGAATACACTCACACATATCCATGGGTATAAGTAAACAGGCAGCTTTATAGAATTAGAAATATAGATAAGAACTAGCTAAAAACCTATCCTACAGATAGAGGAAAACAAATTTCCTTTAAGATAAGCTGTGGTACTGTAAGTAAAACCTTTTATTGGTAAAAATTGTATTGTCTGAATGTTTTACAATAAAATTTATTGTTTATTCAAATTTCTATATACCCATAGTGCACAGTAACTTTTTGGACACCCTGCACAACCAATATAAGACAGTAGTGCCAAATACATTTATAAAGAAGATATGAATTTTGCTTTTAGCTTTTTATGACAGCAGATTGTTTATTAAAGATAAAAAATTGCTCAGAAATACCAATCGTAAGCAAACAGAAGTTTAATAGTTGCATATACTAAAGATTTACTCTTCACCATAAATCTATAATTTTCTAAGGGTTGAGCATGTCGAAACACAATACAAGTAACTGATACGGTAAAATGACTTAAGTTTCTTTTCAAAGCTTTTATACTAAAAAAAGTACTTCATCAATAGAAGTTGGTTAAGTAAATCTGAGTTGTAAGACAACTTCAACAGAACAAGAAGGAGAAAAAGAAAAAGGAAAAAAATTGAATACAGCTCTTGAAATAGTGGAGGTGGATAAAAAAATAAAAAATAAAAAAAAAAAATTAAAAAAAAACCTACAAAGCATTGGTTTATATTATCTAAGCCAAACCGGTTCTCCAACATTTCTTTTGAAGCAGAAGCCAAAAAAAAAAAAAAAAAATGATCTTACCCACTTTAACATCAGTGATTGCTACTATTATCGGTTATGCCCAAACCAACACCG
>JAUZSX010311163.1:0-12259 GCA_034780655.1 Idiosepius hallami | reverse complement strand
TGCCCGGGGATGCTAGAGTGAATTTAATGGTTTTGACTGGGATTTGAACTCGTGTGATACGATTTCAGAGCCCGAGCTTTTACCAATGCTCCACCGTCTTTTGCTAATATATTTGTTAAAAAATAAAATAAAAGGTAAAATCCAAAACCCGGAAAAACGGTGGCCGCTGGTTATTGTCAGTTTCAAGCTTACGCGATCGTCAGACCAAAATTGGTCAAGAAACGATTCTTAATCCTCTTTGTTCAATGTGATTTGCCGGAAAAAATTGGGATTAAAAACGCTACGAACTTATTCCCCAATGCAATAATTATTCAATGAACTGATTTTATATAACAGCGTCCTTTTCTTGAAGTCCGCTAGATTTTCAAGCATAAACACTTAAGACTGCATAAATCTTAAATCATTTCCATGTTTCACCTGCTTTCTGTGGCGTTTGGAACGAATTGGAATTGAGCAGAAATCTATCAAAACACGACAGGATATGAAAATGTCTTCTACCGGAAGAACAAGATATTTGCAATAACAATTAACAGGGAGTAGGATTTTCTTATTTCAGTAAACCCTTGTAGCTCGCCTGCCTTTTAACTTGGTATTCTCCTACCTCCTTACATTTTAAGAAACACTTGTAGGTCGCCTAGATTTCAACTTGGAGTCCTCCTGCCTCGTTACATTTTAAGAAACGCTTGTAGGTCGCCTACATTTTTACTGGAAATTCTCCTACCTCGCGGCATTTTTGTAAACCCTTTTAGGTCACCTACCTTTAACTTGGAATTCTCCTACCTCATTACATTTTAAGAAATCCTTGTAGTTCACCTAGATTTCAACTTGGAATCCTCATATCTCAACACAATTTTAGAAACACTTGTAGGTCGCCCAGCTCTTAACTTCAAAATCTTTTACCTCGACACAATTTTGGAAATCCTTGTAGGTAGCCTAGCTTTTAACTTCGAATTCTTCTACCTCGACACAATTTTGGAAATCCTTGTAGGTAGCCTACCTTTTTACTGGTAATTCTCCTACCTCACCGCATTTTTGTAAACCCTTGCAGGTCGCCTAGTTTTTAACTTGAAATTATCATAACTCGCCGCATTTTTCAAAACACTTGTATGTCAACTACTATTTAACTTGGAATTCTTCTACCTCACCGCATTAAAAAAAAAAAAACCCTTGTAGGTTGCTTACCATTTAACTTGGAATTCTCCTACCTCGCCGTATTAAAAAAAAAACCTTGTACGCCACCTACTATTTAACCTTGAATCCTCCTACCTCGCCGCATGTAAAAAAAAACCCTCGTAGGTTACCTACCATTAAATTTGGAATTCTCCGACCTCGCCACATTTTAAGAAACCTTTGTAGGTCGCCTACTATTTAACTTGGAATTCTACTTTCGCCATATTTTTAAATAACCTACCTACCTGCTACAACGTATACATTAGTTTTTATGGCCTTATTATTTTCTTTGAGAATAAAGATTTGTCAAAATGCAATTTACAGCTGTAATTATTTACTTTATCAAATAGCCTTTGGAAAGTTTTTTAGTCATAATACAGCCATAAGAAGAAGGTAATAGGTATTTTCACCCCAATCACCCATTAAAAACTTCAAAAGTTTTTTTTTTTACCTCGTCTAACCTTCTACCTCGCGAGACCTAAGTTTTACAAAGTGCGAGGTTTTACACTACTTTTTTCTTAAATTTCAAAAACATTTCTTCGTTATTTATGTATCTATTTTTAATTAACGAACGCTTCTTCGTATCTTCTCTATGTTTAAAATTTTTTTTTCAATGCATCAATCTACACTCCTATGTTGGTAAAATGATGTATACGAGTCAAGTCACGTTGGAGACTCAGGTTCTGTTCCCGTCAGATCACCGAAGTTAAGCAACATCGAACTTGGCCATTAGTTTGAAGACTGACCATTTAAAAATACGAATATTTACAGTTCAATTTATTGTTTACTTCTGCTCGGTTAAACCACGGAATTGTAAACCGGACATTCGAAACATGATGTAAAACCAGATCAAACACGATGATTTGACTTTTATATGTATATAGATATAAAAAATAGATAGATAAGAAACTTTATTTATCAGCGATTGCAAAATCTGGTTAGACGCAAAATATTGTACGAGTGGAATATAAAGTGTTTTTAGTTTCGCGTACAAGAAGCGTTAATGCATGATCAAACCTTTAATATTTTTGAAAGTTCAACCTTTTGCAACTATTCCTATCAGGTTTTAAGATTCTAGCAGGCTTTTCATATTTTTGGCAGATTTTTTTTTAGTCAGTTAGGGTCAAGGATTAAGTGAAAATGGCGAAAACCAAAATTTGTGCACTCAACTAACATCCGATTGGCTTAGGGGAATAAGGATTGAAGTCGGGGTGGGGGTGGGGAAGAATCAGGTTTAGCAAATAAGGTGGGCGGGGGGTGGTAAAACAATATTGAATTCGTGGTTGTGAGTTTTTGCCACGGCAAACGCTGAAGTGCCGGTTAACTTAGCTGATTCTTGACAAAGAAGATTCAGGAACAATGATATTTTATCAGGTCGTCCCAAAAGTTCATAAAAATCTAAAAGAATTGAAACCACAAGTCTCTGCCTCGTTAATATTTCTTTTTCCAGGCGCCTTAGGCACCTGGCAATAAACCTTATCATACTCTCTTAAATCGCAGGGAAAAGTTTTTTTCAGAAAATATCAACTTTTGAGAAAGAAAGAAAAAAAGGAAAATTGTAATTTTATATAATGTTATAACATATAATGTAATTTTACTTTTATAAATATATCGATTGAAAGTTCAGCTGTTATCATTAGCCATTGAACTAACCGATAGTTTAATAGTATAAATAAATTAAGAAACAGCTATAATTAAAGCAAATTATTTATTCATTTGATAGAGAATTATAGTATTTGGTTATTAGTTGGGTTGCGTATATTTTGAACCGATTATATCTGAAGTTCAAACAACTCGTCACGTTGCAGTTGAATGTCTCTTATTCTCTATTGTTTTATCGTTTAAGTTTGAATGATAGAAAACACAAGAATTTAGAGTTAATTGTGTATTTATTATTTGGCTTAAGGTTCTCATCTTTGTATTTCTCAAATTCATAATGTTTGGACCAAATTATCCTACGGCTTTCTTCCGGTTTTCTGTTCATAACCAGAATTAAAACTGTATCCTAATGTTTTTTTGTGCTGTCTAAATAATGATTTTAATATGTATTAGAAGCATTGCCCGGCTTTGCAGGTGGGAGGGAATGAGGACTTGCCACTAAAGTAATTAAGGAAGCCTATTATCTACGAAAACAGTCAAAACATTTTTAAAATACTAATTAAATACTAATTAATTTCTAACGTTTTTTTTATGCTAAATTAATTTCTCATGTGTTTTTATACTACATTCATTTCTAATACTTTTCTCAGGTAAATTAATTTCTAATGCATTTGTAAAGCTTTTCTTTAAGGTAGTTAAGGAAGCCTATCATATAGAAAGGCACTACCGTACATATGCCGATTTTAAATGTCTGCATCATTATCTTTTTTTCAGTAAACAATAATGTCTTAATGGCAATGGGGGCATTTCTAGCATTTGATAAGATAAGCTGTGATACGGTAAATAAATAAAATCTTTTTATTGGTTAAAATTGCATTGTCTAAACTTTTATAATAAAATTTACTATATATTAGTTTATTTAAATTTCTATACACCCATAGTGCAGTGCGCAGTAACTTTTTTGCTCGCCCTGTCTAGAGTTGATCAGCTTACAAACGGTCAAAATTACCGCTCAAAATTGATCTGGCATAAAACCTTAAAAAAAACTTTTAAAAAATAGGTGGCATTACTTTTGGAACAACTTTCGTATCAAACGTTTATTAATTTCATTTTGACACCTCTAGTCACCATAACAGTCTTATGTGTATTTTATCGTTCAGACCCTAAAAGGCCGATACATCAGCCTTGCAGACAGAAAAAAAACGACATGTCTGATATTTTTGTTAATATCGTAACATCTTTTTCACTCGTCACCGTGACTGAACTATATTTAATCGTTTAGACCCTAAAAAGCCGTTTAATTTAACGGAGATAGCAAAAAAGACGACACGTCCGATATTTCGGCCCTCCATGACATGCTAATTGGTAATTTTGCTAATATATTAATGTCCTTTGCGCTAGTTATCGCTTTTTTACATCAATGTCCAAAGATTGAAAAAAGAAAAAAAAAAAAGGATAAAAAATGGTGTTGTTTTTTCCCAATTTTGTGCGATTTGTCTTAGTTTCTATCCGGATCTGCAAGAATCCATTGAATGATAAAGAGAAGTCCCACAGCGTGTCCAAGATAGAAAAGCGATCCAAATATGGAGAAGAATCCAGATTGTAATCGAGGACTGCTGTTGCAGTAATCTGTTGTACAGAAGCAATAAAGGGCCGTCAGGTTGTTTGGGCCTCTCCACGGTCGACAGCCAACCGAATCATTCGCTCCAGGTAGCATCCCAGGAAAGTAGCATCCACGGATAAAACCAACCCAGCCTGAAGAAAAAAAGAATTAAAAACAAAAACACATGTATGAATGTTGGGATATAAAATTTGGTTGCAGTTAAAAAAAAAAAAAAAAAACAAACAACAAATTGAACACTGGAATTTTTAAATGGTCACCTATCTAATGATCAGGCGCGACGTTGCTTAACTTCAGTGATCTGACGAGAACCGCTGTCTCCAACGTGATTTAACAGCATAAATCATTTTAACAACATAGGAGTGGAAATTGTTGATTAAAAAAATATTTTTAAAAAACACTGAGAAGATACGAAGAAGCGTTTTTTCACAGAGAGCATTTTTAATTTAAGAAAAAATAATTAATTCAAATGTTTTTTCCTTTAATAAGTGTTGTTCAAATAATAAAAATAATTACTAAAAAAAATAAATGTAACTTCTCTATTAAACAACAAAAAAACAATCAGAAAAAACAAAACAGACTGTTTAGACGTAGAGCTCTTCAGAAAAAAGCTATAATATAAAAATTGATTCAGACCACCAAAATTTTCATAGGTATGGTACAGCCTATTAATTTAATAGGATACGTTAACTACGTTGGATTAATTCCTAATGCTTTAGAGAAAAGCATTAGAAATTAATTTAGTATAAAAAAATGAAGTTTTTGAACTGCTGATAACAAACAGTCAATACAAATCAATTCGAAAGCGTTCCCTATAAATCAAATTTCAAGTTTTTAGACCCAAAACTAGCAGAGTAGTTTGGTAAAGACTGCATCGGTGAATTTTTCCACTTTGACCCCTTCGCAACTATTTTTCCACTTGAATACTTTTTTTCTAAAAATATAGCAAATTTGAAGTCTCTAGACCCCAAATTGACTGAGTAGTTTGGTAGAGACCCCTCCCCACTCACACGTTTATAAATATACAGATTGAATTCTATACTCCTGTTGATTTATTCACTATTTTGAGCCAATCCATAGAAAATGTTTAGATTTAAATGGTTTTCTACTGAGAAGGGTGATTAGATGCCTTAGGCCGATGTTGTTTACGTTTCTTTAAGAGGTTTACCAGACATAACCCCCTAAGAGGTTGTTTTTGCTGGATAATTCATTGGAGAGATTTCTCTACTTGTGAATGTATGTATATTACAATAATTACAATAAGTAAATATACGAGGTGCCTTCAATTAGTTTTTAGACTTGTTTTGTACTGGTATTTGATATTGTTGTAGACTCTGAAAAAGAGTTATTTCTGTACATCTTAATGAGGTGATTGACTAATTTTTATGATTTCAAGTTCGAATGAACATCTAGAGCAGGATTGGGATTACACCCTACAACAGGGGAAGTCATTTGGCCAAGTGGGTAGGCAGCCGAACTTCGGTATCGTAGTAGGCGGGTTCGAATCCCAGTCGTTTCATTTGCGGTCTTTAGACTAATACACTTGGGAAAATTATGAATACCTACATTCCCTACATCTACGTGTTGTATTTATAAAAATGTTCTTGGCATTAAATGATATGCCGTCAAACAAACAAATATTCTACGAAAACCTGATTGTCACAACTAGTGAATTTCACGTGATGACACTTTGGAAGAACAAAATGCAGTAGAACTTATGAAAAAAATGCCCTGCAATTGCAAGGGTGCAAGTTCCCCGAGGGTTTGTAAGCCTCGTTGATTACTTCGCTCTTCATAATGAAAAAAATGATAAAATAATTATTAGGATTAACTGGAAAAATTTCTATCATAATTATCTGTTGAAATATATATCTATCAACTTCTCTCTCTCTCTCTCTCTCCCTCTCTCTTTCTCTCTCTCTCTCTCTGTCTCTCTCTCTCTATCTATCTATCTATCTATCTACCTATCTATCTATCTATCTATCTAAATCATAAAAGCCTTCAGTATGTTTGGAGAGGTTCAAGTTGCATTTTGTGGGTAGAGCGACTGCAAAGCGCATTCTGCTAAGCACTGCTAGTCCCTACAAGTACATTCCAACACTTAACACTACTACTCAATTCCAGTAAACGAAATAAGAACAGTCTACCTCCGTAGATTCAATAAAGGGCTAAGATCGAAGTACTTTGAAAGTTCCTAAAGATTTCCGAGTTTGAGCATCTAACGAAGGTCAAAGAGTTCACTGGACGAAAGGTTGTGATGTTTACAATAATAAGGGGATAATATTCTGAGAATTCGATCAACAAATACACCTAATTTTGTTTGGTTGTTTGTTTTGCATTTAACGGCATATCAAACTTTTTGGTCCCTTAATGGTAAGAACAATTATTTTTTATAAACAATATTTGTAAAAAAAATCTTACTTTTCTGAATAACACAATTTGCTCCATTTAATTTATAGCTGGAGAAAATGTGGGGATTCATACCTTTCCTAAGAGGTATTAGTCCAATTATAAAGCGAGATGATTAGGATTCGAACTCCCGTATTGCTTTTCTAAATCGACTGCCTACCCACTGGGCTAAGTGGTCCTCTCCAAAGCTGTCAACGTATAACGACTGGGATTCTAACTAGCGTGTTACGATTCCGCTGTCGGACGGCCAATCCGCTACTCCAAATGGACTTCCCGATAAATTTGAGACACTCGGTAATAAATTTAATCGCCATCGTGTACAGTTGGTGAGTTTGGCATTTTGAACTGGCCGTTTTATTATAGGGAAAATGATTTAGCTTGCCAAACCAATTTACCAACAGAGACCAGCTGTTGTTCATCTTTGAAACACGACCGAATCAACAAGCCGAGCACTCAATGAAGGAAGGAAAAAATCGAAGATTGTATTTACACAGAATGTTGCTGTTCTTGCTTTCTAAGGGAAAAAGAATCTGTCAGCTTATAAATTAGATCGAAGGTGAAGATAATAAGAATATTGATTTTGCTGAAGTGGGGGACATTAAATTTTGAACATTGAAAAATAGGGTGTTTCACAGAAAAGTTTGACGCGCGCCATTTTTCCCCGCTAGACATTTGAATATTTCTGATCTCTAGACATTTGAATATTTAAACACAAGTCATAAAAAACACTCTTTATCAAGCAAGCGAGTGTGAAGCAGTGGAAAAAAATTTGGACTCTGGAATCGTATTGCACGTATTCATATCCCAATCAAAACTGTTACATTCACTTTCAGCTGTTTCGAGCAGATGTGGCTTGTTAACTTGGAAGAGTAACTGATCTGGGTGTAGGGATAACCCGGATTCCAAAATCCTGATTGGATGAGACCCATCAACTCAATGAGAATATTTCATCTGGGTGACAGAGAACACTGATTTAAAAAAAAACCATGGATAAAATGAGTACGTAAAGATTTTATCAAAAATGATCCTTATCGGCATTAAATGACATTAAACGGTGGATGTGCCGTAAAGATAGGGTATACAGGAGTCATCATCCAACCTTAAATAAATTGAAAGACTGTATTCATATTGCGTTCCGTGATATAAACGAGCGCTTGTGTAGAAAAGTATGTTTTGAAGCTGTGAAAATAGAATTAGGCTTTGTCCACAGTAAAACAGTCGTTAATTCTAAACCTATCTTAAGTTATGAAGATAGCAATAAAAAATATGAGGACATTAGTACGAAAATTCGAGACAGCCATTGTCAAGCGTCATATCAAGGATTCCGAAAAAAAAAATCTTTATTCTTAAATTATGAGAAAATCACGGAGAAATAATTTTCTTCGCTTTAATTATAACAAAAATTATAAAAGCATATAAATTCTTTAAAATGCAAATATAATTACCATTGGGAATGATAATAGTTAATACAAACCACAGAGCGTTCTACCGTCCATTCGACGAAGAATTAATAAGGAAAAGAAAAAAAATGGGGAAAAAAGAGAATCGTATATTTCTTGAGACTAAAAATGAAAAAAGAAAAAGAAAAAGAAGAAAAATGTATGGATGAGCTAAGCTTTAAAACATAACAGAATCGAATTACACACTTGATTAGAGTGAAATGATGATATGTTTATTAAGTGGAAAGAAATGGTTAGTTTGAATGATTAGCAAAATGCAGAATTTCCCAAAAGGAAGAAAATAGGAGATGAATTGGGAAAAGGAAAGATTGAGAGAAAAAAGGGTGTAGAAGAAAAAGAGAAAAGAAAGGAACAAAGAGGATGTTTCTAAAAAATAACAAGTAGTGTAAGAAGATGACAAAGAAGAAGAAGAAGAAATGAAGAAGTAGAACAGCAAGAAGAAGAAGCAAAAGAAGAAGAAGGAGACGGCAAAGAAGAAGAAATAAAGAAGTAGAACAGGAAGAAGAAGAAGAAGAAGAAGAAACAAGCCGCGCGTGCGTGGTACCCCTAGCTCTAAAAGTCCCCGGGGGATGCAAAACAGATTTTTCCTGGGGTAAACACTATTCAGTTTGTGAAATGAACAATACCCTCCACACTTTGGCCAAGTTTCAGAAAAATTGAACGGATGGATCAAAAGTTATAGGCCGGAAAATGTTATTTTTGGCTGTTCTGGGGAATTTTTACCCCCTGGGGGAGGGGCTAACGAGATTTTTTTTCAAAAATCGGAGAATGTCACTTTCTAACCTGACCGAAGTTACAACTTCATGCAAAATTACAAAAAAATTGAATGGATGGTTGCAGAGAAAAACGCGAACGAACGAACAAACAAATAGGCCTCAAAACATAGGTTCCCCTCTTTAAAAATCGGGGTACCAATAAATTTCGTTAATTCATTTAATTCTAGTTTTCATTCTGTTTCCTTAATGATAATTTTGAATTTCATAGCTGGAGGGAAGATGAGGATTCATACATTTTTCCAGGGGTATTAGTTGGCATGTTAACGTAATTGGATTCGTACTCGCGTAGTATGATTCCGAAGTCCGACTAGAGCACATCTACTACCCCACGAGAACAAGTGTTTCCACCGTAACTTCACCGTTTACACACTTAATCTACTGTAGATGTAAAAGTAATTGATATTATGTGTCTTTTTTAACCAAATATAATTGATGGACCTATTTTGATCAAAACTGAGATTTTTTTTCCTTTGCCAGAGCCGTGATTATTCCCCCACAGGCCTCGAAACTGTAAGTTCTGTAAAGGCCGCAAAGCTCCTTGGATTCACAGATCTTTTGTAATGCAAAAAATTACCGAAATAATTAATTGTTAGGATCGACTAGAAAACCGTTAGCACGATGTTGAAATATACATTTGTCAAACCATCTCTCTGTCTGTCTGTATATATGTATGTATATAGTTATTGTAATAATCCACGTATACTTCTATATTTAATGTGAGGTGTATAGTCTCTGGCCGAATGAAACTGAAGGTGGTAAAAGAAAGAATGAAAACAAAAATAAAAAAGTAAAAATAAAGACAAAATTGAAAAAAATAGAAGTACAGTGTTTTAATTTAAAAGAAGTATATTTTTTGAATTTTTTGTTTGTTTGTTTGTAATATTTCGGGTCGGGGCTGATCCGAAATATTACAAACAACAGATTCCAAAATCGACCTGCCCTACTGCACAATGCACATACCCCCTGTGTTCTTGTGCATATAGCCCCTAACATCGTCTTTATTTAGATTCCTTTCATCCTCTAATACTAGTGCACATACCCCTTCTCTGACATGTCCTATATTATAATAAATGCATGAGGAAAATCGTAATTCAAATCAAAAGAGGTTATGGTCGATGATTTTAAGAAAATAGAAAAAAAATCAGGTCAAAAAATGATTATGAAATAAAAAAAGGGTTTTTTTCTTTCTTTTTTTCTTTCTTTTCTTTTTTTTATTCTTTAGTCTTTTACTTCTTTTTTTTCTTTCTTTTTTTCCCCTTTTCTTTTTCTTCTTTTTTCTTTCTTTTCTTTTTTCTTTTTTCTTTCTTTTCTTTTTTCTTTCTTTTCTTTTTTCTTTTTTTCTTTCTTTCTTTCTTTCTTTTTCTTTCTTTTCTTTTTTCTTTCTTTTCTTTCTTTTCTTTTTTTATTCTTTAGTCTTTTACTTCTTTTTTTCTTTCTTTTTTACCCTTTTCTTTTTCTTCTTTTTTCTTTCTTTTCTTTTTTCTTTCTTTCTTTTTTCTTTCTTTTCTTTTTTTATTCTTTAGTCTTTTACTTCTTTTTTTCTTTCTTTTTTTCCCTTTTCTTTTTCTTCTTTTTTCTTTCTTTTCTTTTTTCTTTCTTTTCTTTTTTCTTTCTTTTTTTTTTCTTTTCTTTTTTTCTTCTTTTTGTTTCATCTTTTCTCTTTTATTTTATTTTATTTTAATTTATTTTTTATTTTCTTTTTTCTTCATTTTCATTTATTTTTTTCTTTCTTTCATTTTTTTTATTTTTATCATTCTCGTTTTTTTTATTGCTTTTTCATTTATGTTTTTTTTTTAACAAAAGAAACAAAATCATCTTTCCTTCTTTCTTTTCTTTTTTTCTTCTTCTTTCTTTTCTTTTTTTCTTCTTCTTTCTTTCATTTTTTCTTCTTCTTTCTTTTCTTTTTTTCTTCTTTCTTTTCTTTTTTCTTCTTCTTTCTTTCCTTTTTTCTTTTCTTTTTTTCTTCTTCTTTCTTTTCTTTTTTTCTTCTTTCTTTCCTTTTTTCTTTCATTTTTTCTCTTCTTTTTTGTCTTTAATGCCTTTTTCTTTCAGTCTTTTCCTATTTGGAATCTTTTCTTCCAAGAATTCAAAATTAATTTTTGAAATTTTCACTTTTCTTAAGCCAGAAAAACCCAGAAGAAACGAGAACCAAAGTCAACACTAACAATTATTATTTAATTCTCTTGCTTGGCAAGTGTAGATCCGAATCATTTTGTTACTGTTTTTTTGTATGCGCTTGGCTGGGTGGTTAGCCCTACCTAGACTAGCCAGTTGGTGCTTGGCACCTTACAGGTACAGGTACTGTACCAATGGTACAGTACCTGATATTCCTAAGACGTCTTAGGACTGAACATTGAAAAAGATTCAGTTTATACAATTAAACAAATAAAATCCTTAATAATTTTCCTCTATTTATCTATTTTTATTAAAAAAAACTTTTTAAATATTTTTAATTTGGTTTTATTAAACAAAAATAGTGAAAAGAGAAGCTGGAAAAATGTAGGAAAATTCTACATCAGTAGAATCTTTTGATGATTTCAAATTTCATTTTTTAAGAATCAATGTTTGTAGAGTTAGGAATATATAATATATACGTTAACATGTCGACTAATATCCTTGGGAAAGGTATGAAGCCCTATCTTCCCCTAGCTATGGATTAAATAGTGTAAGACCTCAACAGCGGATGATGTCCACAGTGACATAACGGCACTGAAGGCGGAGGAGGCAACAACAGGGGATGACCTCCAGTCATCGTGGATCTCTCCATGCCATTGGACCAGGTCCTTCCCTTCCAAGTGTCCGTGTGGTGACTGCAGGTGCATCAGTCTCCCCACGTTAAAAGACATCACACACAAGCGTCTTCCCGAAAGGGTCCACAGAACCAAGACGGAGGACAGTCATACTCAAACACGAGTGAACGCCGATAAAAAAATAATATATAAAAATATATAGACACAAGACTTAAAATACCAACTGCCAATACGTTTGCTTAATTCAATAGCCTTTATTCAAAAAGCTGTTTCACTCTCTTTCAGGCACAGGAGTTGTTCAACATATAGACAGACTATAATAAAGAATTAAATGTTTATTTCGGACATTTTTCCTCATATTGGTGATTTTTATGTTTCTATATACGACAATTCGGCTTAGTGACCCTCAGGCCTTCTTTTGATATGAGGTATTATAATAAAGAATTAAATGTTTATTTCGGACTTTTTTCCTCA
>JAUZSX010311152.1:0-12260 GCA_034780655.1 Idiosepius hallami | reverse complement strand
CAACGATTTGAAGCAAATCTTTCCAGAGCATGACGGCGTACTAATAAGAAACACAGTAGTTATGCAGAAAGAAAAAAGTTCGGGACCACTATTCTATACCTTTACCCGGATTCGTAGTGCAATACTTTACACGATGGTGACCCGTGGTACATGATAACAGGTCGGGGGTGGCTGTCAGAGCTGATCTGATGAATAGAAGCTCCAAAATCAGCAAGGATGACAGCTTTCATGACTGATGACCACCATAATGCATTTAAATGTATTATTTAAATGTTCGGTAGCGACGGTAGAGCATTGGTAGAAGCTCGGGCTGTGAGATCGTGTTACTAAGTAGTAACTAGTACTAAAATTAGTAGTAAAAGTACTAACTAGTGCTCACTAAGTAAATAACATAATGCATTTAAATGTATTTTACGATTGTACCTTTCTCTTTTAATACACGCTTTTTATCTTGTGTGATGTGCAATCGGTGACTATTTAATAAAACCAGGTGCTGTACTATGGCAAGCAAAAAACCTGCACACGATGCCCCTGCAACTCCTTTCAAGGAAACCAATTTATACATTACACATCACTGTACGATACTATATGATGATGATTTGAAAAAAAAAAACTTTAGTTAGGGTAGGCTTTGGTTCCACATGAAATCAAGAAGGTTTTTTTTTGGTGAGGGAGGATGGCCCACGAGCTTCACCCAGCCAACTCGAATTAGAGCTATTAGTGTTAAATGGAGTTTGGTTATTTTTATCTTTATTATGGGAAGAAAAAAAACCTTCTCAATTTCATGTGGAAACAAAGTTAACCTAGTACAGAACCCGGTGTTCTTAAATTGTTACCCATCTAACTAGTGACCAGGCTCGACGTTGCTTAACTTTGGTGATCTTAACGGGAACCCGCGTCTTGAACATGACTTGACCTTGCTAATATTCTTTTAAATAACTACCTCATATCAACTTTTTTTTTTAACTTATGAACCTTTATGGGTTATTGTTATGGTTTTCAGTGCCGTGCTTAGTAACTTAGCGACCCCGATGCAAAATGCACCTTGCGGCCCCTTTAGCCTAAAAAGACAAGTTGCGCCTCCCTCAACATACTGAAGCCTTCGACTGTATATACATACATATACAAATATATAGAGAGATAAGCGGACAGAAAGGGGGATTGATAGATGTTTAATTTTGTTTTTTTAGGGGATGGCCCACGAGCTTTACCCAGACAACTCTAATTAGAGAAAAATTTTATAATTCTTAAAAATATATTTTACAAATTCATATTTTTACAAATATATTACAAATATATATTTAGAAGAAGAAAAATGTTATAATTTTTGCAAATATATTTTAAAATACATATTTTTACAAATATATTACAAATATATATTTGGAAGAAGAAAAATGTTATAATTTTTGCAAATATATTTTACAAATAAATATTTTTTATAAATATATAGAGAGATAGGCGGAAAGAAAGATGGATTGATAGATGTTTAACTTTGTTTTTTTAGGGGATGGCCCACGAGCTTTACTCATCCATATCTAATTAGAGCTGTTAGTGTTAAATGGAAGTTGGTTATTTTTATCTTTATTTTGAAGAAGAAAAATTCGCTAAAGCCAGTAATTCTCTGCCGAATGATCGTCGAAGCAGAAGAGAATTTCTGAAATGAACAAATTTGCATTATTTGAAGATAATCTTGATAAGAGAGAATGAACGGAATTTTAAAAGGATACAGGTAAAAAATAAGGGTGGGGTTAAGATAAAATGTTATTAAAAAAGCGAAGAAAAAATGTAAAAAAAAATCATCAGCATTATCATCATCATCATCATCAGCAGCAGCAGCAGCAACATCCCAATCATCCTCATCATCATCATCCCATCATCATCATCATCAGCAGCATTCCAATCATCATCATCCTCATCATCATTATCATCATCAGTATTTCAATCATCGTCGTCATCATCATAATTATTAGCAGCAGCAGCAGCAGCCCTATCATCATCGTTATCATCATCCCCATCATCATCATGATGATCATCATCAGCATCCCAATCATCATCATCGTCATCATCCCCACAATCAGAACACCGCCACCACCATCGACACCACCAGAAAAAAAAACAGCGGTGTAATTCCAAGAGGTCAAGTGTTCTACAGTTGGCTCCTCATTTAGTAAAGTATCAACTCATTTGTACATCGGCCGAAACACTTTCTACTTTAATCTTAAAACAACGACCTATAAAAAAATCCCAATTCACCTTTTTTTCTTCAAACATTTTTTTTTTCAAAATTTTTTCATATCCTTTTTTTCTTTCTTTCTTATTTTTAATCTTTTTTTCTTTTTCTTTTTTTTCTAAATTTCTTCTTCTTCTTCTTCTTCTTCTTCCTTTTCTTCTTCTTCTTCTCCTTCCTTTTCTTCTTCTTATTCTTTCTATTTTTCTTCTCCTTCTTTCTATTTTCCCCTTCTTCTCCTTCTTCTTCTCCTTCTTTCTATTTTCCCCTTCTTCTCCTTCTTCTTCTCCTTCTTCTTCCTTTTCTTCTTTCTATTTTTCTTCTCCTTCTTTCTATTTTCCCCTTCTCCTTCTTCTCCTTCTCCTTCCTTTTCTTCTCCTTCTCCTTCTTCTTCTTCATCTTCTTCTCCTTCTTCTAATGCCTTCTTCCTTTCTTCTTTTTTCTTCTTCTTCTTCTCCTTTCTTTTCTTCTTTTTTCTTCTTCTTCTTCTTCTTCCTTTTCTTCTTCTTCTTCTTCATTTATTTCCTTTTCGATTTTTTTTTTAATAGAATGTCTGAAATAATTTCTTATGATTATGGATAGAATTTTAATGAAACTCTGGTTTGAAATACGGATGACAGATCATGCAATTGAGGAATTTGGGAATTTAATGAACAAGAAAGAGACGCAAGGAAAAACAGACAGTAGCTCAGTGGATAGACAATCGGACTTTGGAACCGTATTACGCAGGTTCGAATCCAAGTTGTTCCGTCTACGTTAACACGTCGACTAATACCATTGGGAAAGGTTGAAGCCCTATCTTCCCTCCAGCTATGGGTTCAAGACCTCAACGGCAGATGTGGCAGATGATGTCCACAGTGACACAACGGCACTGAAGGCAGATGAAGGCTGCAACAGAGGATGGCCTCCAGTCGTCGTGGTTCTATCCATGCCATTGGGTCCAGGTCCTCCTCTGCCAAGGGACCGTGTGGTGACTGCAGGTGCATCAGTCTCCCCACGTTAAACTACATCACGCACAGGCGTCCTCCCGAAAGTGGTCCACAGAACCAAGACGGAGGACAGTCATACTCAAACACGAGTGACCCGCCAATGAACGGTTGATGATGTTCTGATAACAAACGGAGCGAATAGCATATCAATACAGGATAGGCAAAAAGCCGCTTCGGGTTTTTAATATGATGCTGTCAATTTGCTAAACATAGTTATTATTATAATAGTAGGTTATAGTTCTTCTGAAGCATCATAGAATTATTGATGTAAAGGTCCAAAATTGCAAAGTTTATAAGGCTGTATGATGCGTTTTTAGTATTTTTTTTTGGTAATATTTCGGAATTAAAATTCCATTTTCAAACCAGAACAATCCAAGACCTACTACATATAAGAAGCACTTTGAGCCCCTGGTTTGAAAATGGAATTTTAATCCCGAAATATTACCAAAAAAAAATAATAAAAACGCATCATACAGCCTTATAAACTTTGCAATTTTGTACCTTTACACACACACACACACATATATATATATATATATATATATCTGTGTGTGTATGTCTGAGTGTGTCTCTGTGTGTATGTGTGTGTGCGTTTCGGTGTGTATTTGTGTAAGATAGAGACATGGATGGCGTAAAATTATTTTTGGAACCCTTGAGTAATATATTCATTATGCAGATTAAAGGAGTCATCTTTATATTTGATTAATTTTCTATCCTCTAGATGAGGCTTCATAATTTGCATATTTAATATGTATACTATAATTCTCATTTTTATATCTGTTGAATGAACTATCTTTAAGATAATGTTTGACTATTTATATATCCATTATCCGGACTATAGTCATTAGCTTTATAAGAGTTAAGTTAAAAACGTGTTTGATCGATTAATACTTTGGCCTTCTTCTGATAATACTTTTTGTTTATCATAAGGATTAAATCTGCATTTTAGAAGCATAAAAAAACATCAGAGTGCAGATTCGATCCTGAACACGGGCAGAAAAAACTATTATCGAAGAAGGCCAAATGATTGATAAGCTGAAAATATTTTTGAATTTAACAATTAAGAAGATGAAGACAATAATCCACATGATGCTTATTATTAAAGTGATAGCCGACTAATTTGAATACGAAAGAAAGAGAAAAAGTATATATTCAAAAGGTTGATATGTCGTAAAACAAAACCAATTTTTAACTACTTTTATTATGTTCCTAATTGCCGACTCTATTATCTATTTAATCATCTATACATTTTTTAAAACATCAATATATCAAAAGCATTTATCTTTAACCCTTTAAACCCTATAAACCGATATATCGGCCCTAGCGACTTAAGGCAAAAGAAAACTCATACACAACGATATTTTGACCTCCGACTTTGGACCCTGACTCGGTAATATTACCATGTAGTCACTCAAAGCCGTTCTATTAAATAAACATATTAGGGTCGAAATTTCAGTGTGACTTTTTTGCCTTTTGTTACTAAGGCCGATATATCGGCCCCTTAGGGTCTAAAGGGTTAAATAGAGAAAAGTAGAAACACTTGTTGAGCATTTTATTTACTTTCTGAACGGGACAAAAGTATTTCAAATGAAAATTAAAAAAACGAACATTTCAATAAAAAAAAACAACATATTTTTAATTGATATTTATGATTGTTTCTCAACTTCACCGGCACGAGTAGTAAACTGGTTTTTATAGGGAAAAGTTCCTTGCTCTGCGTCTATTAAATACCAAATAAGCTATGAATTACGAGAAAAGAAACGAAGCGGTGCTGGAAACGCATGAACCTTTGTAAATACTCAAAAGAAAAGAATGGAAAATATTCTAAGTAACCGTTAATAAATCTTTTTTAAAAATTGAAAACAAACTGTATTATCTAAAGAAAAAAAAACACAAAAAATAAAGGGAAAATAAATCTCTAAAAAAAACGCCAAAAAACTGCCAAAAGAAAAAAAAATCATCAAAACTTGAATAACCTGTGTAAAAAGAAAGAAAAAAAAACTCTATTAACTTGAAAAAACTGTTTTTTCAAGTTAACTCTAAATATCCTGTAAAACACAAGAAAAATAGGCAACTAAATAATCCGCAAAACAAAATAGCACCCCATAAAAAAGGAAAAACTCGACTAAATTAAACGCAAAAAAAAAGAGATAAAACCCTAAGTAACCCGTTAAAAAAATCAGACTAAACAGCCTACAAATTTACTTTATATCACTTTTTGAAAAAAAACTCTGAAAAAGATGACTAATAGCCTGTAAAAAACCCTACAACACCGAAAATAAAAATTGCGTATTTACCCGCAAAAAGGGGAAACAAGACCTAAAAAAAAAGCCCGCAAAAGAAATATATTCTCCGGTAAAATAAAATTAAAAATTAAACACCCGTAAAAAAAAGAAAGATAAGAAAATAGAAATAGCTACAAAAAAAAAAAGAAAGAAAGAAAGAAGAGCCTTATCTACTAAATAAATCCTCCAAAAAGTAAAAAAAAAAAAACCCTTATAGCCTCTTCTTACTAATGAACGCTACGAAGTAGTTTGAATATTTCCAATGAATGAAGATCGTCTCTTCGAATTAGCATAATAAAAACAAGACCAACTGTTGCTTCTTTATTCCAAACAAAAGAACTACCTTTACCGGCAGAGCAACAAAACGTGAGAAATCACTCGCTTCAAATGCTCTCAACCAATTCCATTTTCAGCAAATAGATTTTGGCCACGAGATCCCAAATTCAAACAAAATAACCTTTTTAAACCTTTGGACCCTAAGAGGCCGATATATCGACCATGAAAACATAAGGCAAAAGAAGACACACCAATATTTTGGCTTTAACTCTTTAGACCCTAACTTATAAAAATCACCAAGGACTCACCCAGAGCCATTATATTAGTGGTCAAACTATTAGTGATTCTTCTATTGCCTTAAGTCATCAGGGCCGATATATGAGCCCTAAGGGTCGAAAGGGTTTATATGTTCCTCTAATATAAAGACTCTGAGTGACTACTTGGTAATTTTGATAAGTTAGGTTCAAAGGATTAATAATAAAAGACTACAATAAAAGCTAAAAATCTTATTAGAAAAACTAACAAAAGTGTGGCTTACCTTTAGAAAGCGACGTATGAGTTCTTGTCCGAATGTTTCTCAGGTGAGATGATGCGGTTCGTTTCGTCTCGTTGTTTCTTTTTTTTTCTCTGTTTTTTTTTGTTTTGTTTTTTGAGGGGGAGTTCGAAATAAAGATTAGTACATATATAAATAAATATATCTGTGAGGTTTTGGGAGACGGTTGGATAGCTTTTACCACCTTAGTCGTTGAAATAGATTTATTATTGTCTATTTCTTTCTTTTATATGTTATACACACGCACACACACGTATATATGAATATATATATATATATGTATGTAAATGTATATATAAAGGGATATAGAAATATATGGGAGTTTTTTTTTTGTTTTGTTTTTTTTTTAGTTTGGTGAGGGGCGTTTTTTTTTGTTTTTGGTGGTGGCTCTTCTGTCTCTGAATATTGTTTGGGCTTCTTTCCGTTTTTTCTTCTTCTTTTATTTAAAAAATAGTTCTCTCAGGTTGCCCTCTCTCTGTCTTTCTCTCTCTCTATCTATCTACTTCTCTTTCTCTTTTTCTTTCTCCTGTTCACTCTTTCTTTTTTTTTTCTCTCTCTCTCTCTCTCTCTCTTTCTTCTTATCTCTCTTTATCTCTATATTTCTCTCTTTTCTTTTCTTGTTTCGGAAACTCCGAAGAGATATTAATTATTCTTTCCTTCTTACTTCCTCTTTAGATCTACATACACTTATATGCAGTTATGTGTACCTATGTATGTATATATCTATATAAATATATATATATATATATATAAATTTATATATATATATATTTTTTTTCTGATGTGCTATACTGTTTTGTCTTCGCTTGTCTCCTCAGACTAGCATAAGTGCTGTCCGTTTTCCAATTCTGCTCCTGTTGCTGCTGCTGTTGGTGATGGTGCTGCTGCGATTGCTACTGTGGTTGTTGTTGTTGTTGTTGTTGTTGTTGTTGTTGGCCGTGTCACCGGTGCCGGCGCCTCCAATGTCGTCGTTTTCGTTGTTGTTATTGTTGATGTTGATGATAATGTTGATGTTGATGGTGGGATTCGAAACAGAACGGTTTTTGTACCTGCGGCTGCTGCTGTTGTTTTGCACACAGTGCTACTTATACAACTTCTGCAATTGCTACCGCTCGCTCGAACGGCAGCTACTTATTTGGGGCGGCGGGGGTAAGGCTGGGAGAGGCTATTGTAGTTGCAACTGATGATGAATATTTTGATCGGGGTGGTAAGGATGGAGATGATGAAGAAGAAAAAGAAGAAGAAGAAGAAGAAGAAGAAGAAGAAGAAGAAGAAGAAGAAGACGACGAATAGAAAAAAGGAAAAACAAAAGAATTAGAAGAATAAGAAAAAGAAGAAGAAGAAAAAGGAAAAGGAAAAGAAGACGAATAGAAAAAAAACAACAGAACAATAAGAAGAAGAAGAAAAAGAAGAAAAAGAAAAAGAAGATAAAGAAGAAAAAGAAGAAAAAGAAGAAGAAGATGAGAAGAAGAAAAAGAAGAAGAAGAGGAATAGAAAAAAGGAAAAACAAAAGAATTAGAAGAAGGAGAAAAAGAAGAAGAAGAAAAAGAAAAAGAATACGAATAGAAAAAAAAGAACAAAAAAAGAAGAATAAGAAGAAGAAGAAGAAGAAAAAGAAGAAAAAAGAATTAGAAGAAGAAGAACAAGACGAATAGAAAAAAGAACAACAAAAGAAGAAGAAGAAGAAGAAGATGAAAAAGAATATGAAGAAGATGGAGAATGATGAAAAAGGAAAAGAATATCTAGAAGTAGAAGAATGGAGAAGAAGAAGAAGAAGAAGAAGAAGAAGAAGAAGGAAAAGAATGGATAATAAAGATGAAGAAGAGAATGAAAATTAAGAAAATTGGAGAAGAAGAAAAGGACAATAAAGAAGAAGAAGAAGGAAAAGAAGAAGACCAAGAGAAAGAAGAAGAAAAAGAATGGAGAATGAAGAATGAAAATGAAGAAGAAGAAAAAGAAAATTTAATAGAAGAAGAATGGAGGAGAAGAAGAAGAGGAAAGAAAAGAAGAAGAAGAAAAAGAAAAAGCTAAAGAAATAGAAAAAGAATGGCGAAAGAGAAGAAAAAGGAGAAGAAGAATAGAAGGAAAAGGAAGTAGAATGAAGAAGAAGAGGACGATGAAAAAGAAGAAAAAAAAGTGGAAGAAAATGAAAGGAAAAAGTGGAAGAATAATATAGAAGAAGGAAGAACTAGAACAGGAACGAGAGAAGAAGAAGAAGAAGGAAAAGAAATAAATTATGAAAAAAAGAAGAGGAAAGTAAAGAAGAAGAGAAAAAAGAAGAGAAAGAAGAAGAAGTAACAAAAAAGTGAAAGAATTAGAGAAATAAGAGAAAAAGAAAAAGAAAAAGACAAAACGATGAACAAAGAGAAGAAGAAGAAGAAAAAGGGAAGAAACCGAGAAGAAAGAATCAGGAAAAAAGAGGAGGAAGAAAAAGCATTAGAAAAAGAAGATAAGGTAGAAGAAACAAAAGAAGAAGAAGAAAAAAGATGAAGAAGAAAAAAATCAGATAAAGGAAAGAAAAAGAAGACGAAGAAGAAGAAAATTAGAAAAAGAAAAGAAGAAAAAGTAGAAGAACATGAAAAAGAATCAGAAGAAAAAGACAAAGACGAGGAAAAAAAGGCGAAAAGGAAGAAAAAGAATTATAAGAGGAAAGGGGAAGAAGAAAGAAAATTTAGAAGAAAAAAAAAGAAAACGAAGAAGAGGAAAACGAATTGATAGAAAAAAGATCAAGAAGAAAAAGAAGAAGAAGAAGAAGAAGAAGAAGAAGTAAAAAAAAAATTAGAAAATAAAAAAAGAGGAAGAGGAAAAAGAATTTTAAAAAAAAGAAGAAAAAATTAGAGAAGAAGAAAAAGAAGACAAAAAGAAAGATGATTAAAAGATTGAATATGAAAAAGAAAAACAAGAAAAAAAGAAGAAGAAATTTACAAGAAAAAAAAAGAAGACGAAGAAGAAAAAGAATTAAAATATGGAATATGAAGAAGAAGAAGAAGAATAAAAAGAATCAGAGAAGAAAAAGAAGAAGAAGTAGAAGAAGAAGAAAAACAAGAAAAACAAGTATAAGAGGAAGAAAAAGAAGAAGAAAAAGAAGAAGAAGAAGAATAAAAAGAAGTAGAAGAAGAAGAAAAAGATGAAAAAGAAGTAGAAGAAGAAGAAAAAGAAGAAGTAGTAGAAGAAGAAAAAGAAGAAAAAGAAGAAAAAGAAGAAAAAGAAAAAGAAGAAAAAGAAGAAAAAGAAAAAGAAGAAAAAGAAGAAAAAAAAGAAAGGGAAGAAGAAAAAGAAAAAGAAGAAAAGAAGAAGCAAAAGAAGAATGAAAATAGTCAAAAAAACATTCAATATGTCACTAGATCTCCATATACATTAAAAAAAAAAAAAAAAAAAAAAAAGAACCACAAAATAAAAATAAAAATAAAAACCAGTCGCTCTGATGTCTTAGTTTTTTTCACTCTTGTCTTTTAGTTTTTCAGATTTTAGTTTTTTTTTTTCCAAACGTCATTTTTGCTTTCATTTTTATTCGAGTTTTTGTTGCTCGATTCAAGCAAATGTCAGCAAAGAAATCTCTCTTTTTCTTCACGGTGTTTATATCATCCTCATTTGACAAAATAATCGATAAGCATCGCCCCCCCCCCCCACTCGCCAACCATCAACCCCCCCTCTCAAAATATTCCGCCATTTTGGCAGGTTTCAAACTGCATCAGATTTTCGTCACAAAACTTTTCGGCTAAAATTGGAATCCAAATCATCATCATATCGTATTGTAACAATATGCGGCCATCGGTGGAGCATTGGTAAAGGCTCGGGTTCTGGAATCGTATTACGCAAGTTCAAATCCCAGTCAAAACCATTACATTCACCTATAGCTGCCACAGGCAGATGGGGCTCGTTAACCCGGGAGAGCAACTCATCTAGGTGAAGGATAACACCGAATTTAAAAAGCCCGGGTAAGACCATATAAAAATGGCCTTGTACCAAACTTGGGTTGTTGCTCACCAAGTAAATATAATATCCTCATCTAGGTAAAGGGTAACACCAAATGTAAAAAGCCTGGGTAAGAGCACGAAAAATGTCCTTTTGCAAAAATTTGGTTGGTGCTCACCGAGTAAATATAATATCCTCATCTAGGTAAAGGGTAACACCAAATGTAAAAAGCCCGGTAAGAGCACGAAAATGGCCTTGTGCCAAACTGGGGTTGGTGCTCACCAAGTAAATATGATATTCGGCCATTTCTGGGAATTGAACCAGCGATGGTCAGCACATTTCTACGCGCTCTTACTCGGGCATTTTACATTCAGTGTTACCCTTTACCTAGATGAGATGCTCTCCCGAGTTAACAAGCCTCATCTGCTCGAGGCAGCTGCAGTTGAATGCAATGGTTTTTTACTGGGATTTGAACTTGCTTACTACGATTCCAGAGCCTGAGCTTTTTACCAAAGCTCCAACTTAGCTGCCCAAAAGAGGCTGATATGCCGTGAAACACAAAGTAATAAGAATAAAAACAAGATTTTGTCATTTTGCAAATGTTTAAAAAAGCTTTGACTCCAAAGGCGGGAAAGACGATCGCTTTATTTTTTAAAACAAGTTTTCTTCATCTTCGATGGTCGTCGCTCATAATTTTAGAAGATTAAAAAAAATGTCGGATATTTTCGTAAAAAGATGAACTTCAATATATGAAAATTTTTCGTATTTATAAACGAATTTTTCATAGAGAAAAAAAATGACCGCCCTCCATGAAGAAGAATAAAATATTGCCTTTCATTTTAGACAAAAATCAAGAATTTTGGTTGGTTTGTGTGGTAGAGTTCTGCAGAAAAAATTGTGCCACAAACGTAGATTCTTGTTTTTTGTTGTGGGTGAAGCACACCTCAGAATGAACTCTTCCAATCACTATAAATTTGAGAGAGAGGGAGGATTTCAGCACAGTTGACAGGAGTCGCTATGCTACCAGGCCGTATGCCACTATTTATGTATCTTTTGTTAATGTATTTGTTAACCCTTAATACTGTCGTCTTGTTTCTTATAACTAATAACTACACTGTATACAACTCACTACTTATGTATGTTTTGTTAATATATTTGTTAACCCTTAATACTGTCTTCTTGTTTCTTATATTTAATAACTACACTGTATACAACACCACACTCGACCACAACAAGTGACGACCACAACAGTCCAAGAATATAAATAAATAAATAAGTTTAATATGAAAATTGTTTCACAACTAATGTCTGACAATGTAGGTAATTAAGTCCAAAATGGTAAATTATCCAACAATAAGTAGAATCAAAGATGAAAGATTGATGGTCTTCAGTGATCTAAGCAATAATAGCAGTGGCAGGAAGTCAGTTTGGCTGACTGTTTTTATAGACAATATTTTCCCCGTTCTGCTCTTTGATTGGTCCATATTACATCAACCCTTTCCAAGATGGATGATTGAGTTCCTCAGCAATAATAGGTCCAAGCAATAATAGCAGGCACTAACAGTGTCGGGAAGTTAGTTAACTGATTGTTTTTTATAGACAATATTTTCCCCATTCTGCTCTCCGATTGGTCTATATTACACCAACCCCATATAAAATGGAATGGACTGCTCCATCTGGTGTTGGAGTCCCTAACGCAGTCCGAAACTGTACTCAGCTCGTTCTGGTAGCTCCTGCAGCCAACCTAGTGCCAAAGGTACTGCTCTGCTTTCCTTTGGAGTTCCGCCGACAAAGCCGAGAGAAATAGGCAGAATGAGAGTCCCCGCCCCCAAAGAAAATATGCTAGGCTTTGGACCCTGGAGATGCCGTTCATTTCGTTGTTTTGTATGGGAGAGGTTATTGTGCTTTTATTATTCTTATCACCAAGTAACTACAGTAAAGTCTCGGTTATCGCGGTTAATGGGGACCGAGACCACCCGCAAAAACTGAAAATCCGCGAAGTAGCGGCGCCCCTT